>CM023954.1:2129271-2205818 GCA_013407115.1 Glycine latifolia
CTTAGCTTGTTGATAACATGTTTTGAAACAATTTGTGCCACCAAGTTATTACAGATTATATACCAATGAGGTCTTATCATTTGCCAACAGGATTCAAACTCACATCCTTGTGAGCTATGAGTCTTATCCTTACCAATTAGGGTATCATAAACCTAAGGATCTCTTACTCTCTACCTCAATAGTTGTGTCTCAATTGTTAACCTCTAGAGTTTTGACTTTTTACAATAGATTGCTAAGCTAAAGGTGCAAAGTGGTCTTATAGTGCCCTATATAGTGGATTTCAGCTTTCTCAGACATTTTTTTCTCAATGATGAATACCGATGCCTAAAAATTGAACAAATTTATCTTGTAGATACCAGCAAACGGAAGTACATAGAAGAAGAAATAGCAAAAATTGGGAAAGGGAATATTACCTCTCAGACTTTTTCTTATCACGAGCTATGTGTTGCAACTCGGAACTTTCACCCTGACAATATGATTGGTGAAGGAGGCTTTGGAAGGGTGTACAAAGGACGCCTCAAAAGCATAAATCAGGTATAACTTCAACTCGCATCTATGTGAATATTATGCTAATATCATGCTGAGAATAAACTTCTAAATGCTGTGTTCCTTTCATGCAGGTTGTTGCTGTGAAGAAACTTAATAGGAATGGATTCCAAGGAAACAGGGAATTTCTTGTAGAGGTTTTGATTTTGAGTCTCTTGCACCACCCTAACCTTGTCAATTTGGTAGGGTATTGCGCAGATGGTGATCAAAGGATTTTGGTATACGAGTACATGGTGAATGGCTCTTTAGAAGATCACCTTCTTGGTAAGTAAATGCTTCTTATGTCTTCTAATGCAATACATCACGGATAAAAATGAGAGTAACATCCAATTTGAGTATCAAATTCAATAAATGCAATAAACTAAGTGTAGTCTGTAGTGGCAGTGTGACCATATGAGCACATTGGATCATCATGGTTATTACTTATTACTTATTAGTTACAACATAAAACAACTTGCATATTGATGGTTTTAAGTAGATTATGTTTTATCTTTCCATTTGTGTGAGAAACCAAATATATCAGCAAGACTGGCACTGTGGAAGTTCCTCTTTTCAAAACATTCCCTAGTATTTTATTTTTATTTTTGTGATAAGCATGTTAAATGTTATCTGACCAACAAGAAAAGTAAAATGATTGTCAGAACTACCTCCGAACAGAAAGCCTTTGGATTGGCGTACTAGAATGAACATTGCAGCAGGTGCAGCTAAAGGACTTGAATATTTACATGAAGTAGCAAATCTGCCTGTGATATACCGTGATTTCAAAGCATCAAACATACTATTAGATGAAAACTTCAACCCAAAGCTCTCTGATTTTGGACTTGCAAAGCTTGGTCCAACTGGTGATAAAACTCATATATCCACCAGGGTGATGGGACCTTATGGCTACTGTGCACCTGAGTATGCCTCAACAGGTCAATTGACTACAAATCAGATATATATAGCTTTGGTGTAGTGTTTCTAGAGATGATCACAGGAAGAAGAGCAATTGATCAGTCAAGACCATCTGAAGAGCAAAACTTAGTCACTTGGGTATGTCATGAAGCTTTTATTATGTGCCTAGAATCATATTTCTCTGGCCTAAAATTTCAGGATTTATAATCTAATTAAAGGAAAAATGTGTCATAGAAAATTGATTTTAATCCTCAGATTTTAAAATTAATAATTTTGGTCATCGTATTTTTTGTAATTGGGGAATTTAGTCACTGACCCTAGTATCATATGTTCCATAAAGAGAGATGACTATAAAAAATAAAATCATGGTTTTTAAAGTATAGATACCAAGATTAACTTTGACTCAAAATTGAGGGACCTAAAACACATCTTGCCTTCTAATCATTATGAAAACTAGTCCAAAAATTTAAGCTTAGACCATTAATATGCAAAAATGTTCAGCAATTGACATTCATAATGTTTCTTGTTTTCAGGCACAACCACTATTCAAAGACAGAAGGAAATTTTCATCAATGGCTGATCCATTGCTGAAAGGGAACTACCCAACAAAGGGTCTACACCAAGCACTAGCAGTTGCAGCAATGTGTATTCAGGAGGAAGCAGATACCCGACCTTTGATTAGTGACGTAGTTACAGCTCTTGATGTTTTAGCAAAGAGGCATATACAAGTGGGAAGACAACAACGTTCAAAAGAGACTTTTTTCGAGCATGGGGAATGTAGTTGACAAAACGAACCTGAAAACAGTAGAGGATTACACAAAAGGACAATGAATGAAAAAGCAGCTGCTAATGAAGTTTGAGAATCATTCTATAAAATTTCTTAATGACGCCACTTGGTATCCTTATGAAAATCGATCAAAACGGTTACATATTTTTGCATGTTCAAGATTTATTGAGTAGTAGTATTAGATAATAGATATTGATAATAGAATGACAAGATTGTTACCAGATTCATAATTGCCTACCCTTCGAGATTCTCTAATCAATACTGTTACAATGTTTCCTTTTTGTTTCAGCTTTCATGATGGAAAATACCACTCAACAAAAACATTTGACTCCATATGTCTTGTGTTGTTGATCATAAAACCGAAGCAGTGAGGTCAATGCAATTCCTTTCCTCCTTAAACTGGCTTATCTAGAGTAAAATGGTTTCATGAAGAGTGTTCTGATCTTTCAAATGATAATGAAAAATGGTTTCCAGTTCAAAGTGGAAACCTCCTTTTGGTTTGACAGAAAGGACATTATGATCCATCATTAGTGGCAGAAATAAACTTGGGCGTACATAACATAAACTTTGGTCTATCTTCACAAAATAAAGATATATATTTTCTAATAAGGAAGCAATTCATCTTGTACACATGGAAAAGTCGCAGAAGAAATGTCTTCAAATTAACCATAATAAATTACATTGCTCTCTCTTTGGTCCCACTTTCAAAAAAAGAAAATCTACGTTCTCATCCTTTAGATTGCCTCTCCAACGGCACATAAACAGTAGTAATGTCTGAAAATTCACCCGTTTCAGGATACAGTGTAATGAAGGGTTGAATGAAGATGGCCTAGGGCTCTATGATGCTCTCATAATTATATAGATAGTATTTAGATAGTTTAATATTAAAAAGAAAATTTCAGTAAATTTTATATTATTTAGTTTATTTTATTTATCATCCATCAAATAATATATAAGATAAAAAAATTATCTTGTAACTTGACTTCTGTTGTTCTTATGTTGTATCCATTAAAAATACCCTAAGTGAAAAATAATTAATTGTTACAATAAAGTGGTAAAATGTGCAATTAAACAAAAAAGTATTAACTGAGTTTTATAAGTTTTCCTACATTTATATATTTTATTTATTTTATGTCAAAATTCTTAACATTTGAGACAATGAAAAATATTTTGAAAATTTAACTATTTATTTTAGCTTGTCTTCTAATGAAATAATTTATTGAAAAACATAATCAATTCTTTCAATTAAATTTTATTAAAAAATATGCAAAAATAAGCATTACATAAACAAAACAACATTGAAAATAAATAATATAGATTACACAACAATTTAGGAGTAGGTTACATAATTCAATATTTTTCTCAAATTATGATATATAGTATCTTATAATCTTTATATTATTTCTCTTTTATAAAAAAGGACCTCCAATTTTTGTTTTAACTTCAAGCCTTTTTCTTAATAGCACTTCAAGACTTTTACCATCAAATTTTTTATTTGCACGCTAGCTTCATCATAGTATTTTTTTTAAAAAAAAATTTGTGCATTTTACCAATTCATTAAATGTGAATAAAGAGTTGATGTGTTCCTAAAAAAATATAAATTTTTTTATCACTATTTTGTGGAAAATGACGTCATTTTGTTAAAAATATAATATTAAAATGTGAAAAAAACATAAATAGTAAAATACATGAAAATTGAAAACAAGGTGATAAAATGATTAAAAAAATTAGGCAATAAAATTCATAAAATAATAATAGTTTGGATAAATTATGCAATTAAGCATTAAAAAAATAAAACAATGTTATTTGATAACAAAATGACATTGTTCCATTTTTTTATACTTTTTTTAGGAACTCGTTAGCATGTCATTACACATTTAAATGACATATAAAATGCACAAAAATGAAAAGTGTAATGGCAAATGTATAGAAAAAAATTAAATAGTAAATGAAGATGTTACACTTAAACTTTTTCTTAGAGTTATATGATTAAAAATCAGTGAAAAAATTAAAATGCATAAGGATTAAGTTAAATTAAAAAAAAAGAGACTTGACTAATTAGAAGTTTTATAACAACAAATAAATTATACTTATTAATCAATATTATATCTATTGTTATGTTTGTTTTTTTAATTTTTTAAATATTTATTATAATTTTACATTTGTAATGATTTAAAAAAATAAAAGATAAAAATTATATTATATTTTAAATAGAACACTAATAAGTTCACCTAAACTCTTTTATTAATAATAATAGACAAAAGTTCATAAATGAATATAATTTTTTACTTTTAAAAATAAAAATTTAAATTTTCATCTTTTAAACCTAAATTTATCAATATCATATACATTTAAGAACAATTAAGAACAAAAATGAGTATTTGTTCATAATAATTTTACGTTAAAAGCACGCCAACCCGAACCAAATACTACTGTTTATGTCTCCGCCGACCGAGAGGGCATCCTAGCCTTCCAATCATAAGATTACGTGGCAATTAAATATTATAATACCTTATTTTTATTTGCGGTTTTATTTTATACGTATTTTATATTAATGCCAAGGTTTTTCAAATATTTTTTCTCCTTATATATATATATATATATATATATATATATATATGTATATTTTTATATATTATATATTTAAGTAGCTGGCTCCTAATCTGTTTAACTGTGGAGGGAGCAGCAGCACTCGGAGGTGATTTCTGCCTCAATGGAGGTCTCTGCTTTAAGGCCACACTGCCCTTTATGCCGCTGCTGCTTCTCAAGTCCCTTCTCTCTTCCTTCCCTTTTACCTTCTCAGCCTCTGCAACGGTTTACCCTTTTCCTTTCTCTTTATTTCACTTCAAATTTCGTGTCGTTTGTTGCTTCTGACCTTGCCCATCTCTTTAATGTCTTGAAATTTTCCATCTTTTCCAACTGGGTATTCTGCTTTTAGCTTAAGAAATTAATGTTTTTATGTTACACAGTAAAATATGCTGATTGTTGTTTTTTTAGTCTTACTTCAATGGGTCAGTGTGCCTTGTTGTTCTTCACTGGTTTGAAAGGTTGATACTGGTATGAACATTAAGTCAAGTGTGATTTTTCAAATTTTACTTGTATTGTAACTGCTGTGACAATTTGTTGATGATAAAACCTGAAATAGGTTAATATTAGGGATGCTACCCGGGGATTAACTTTTGTTAGTAAATGTGGGAATAGAGTGATGAAGAGATATATTTTCTTTTTGTACCACACATGCCTACAGATGAAGCTATTTCTTAGCTTGTGGATGGCTACATTTCATTGATTGGAACCTTTATTTTTGTTGCATGATGTGAATTGCAGAAGAAAAATGCAGTCATTCCAAATTTCGCTCCGAAATAGCACCGTGCTTAGAAATTATGTACTATCTAGAGCAGATTTCTCATGCTGTCTAAAGGGGACATCTACGGGGTTAAATAAATACAATGGCATGAGGTATAAGCATAATTTTCTGTGCAAGAGTCCAGTTTGCATTTCATCTATGAAAATTTCAAATGCCTCAACTAGCACGTTGGAGGAAATGACTGAGGAGGAAGAGCTGAACTCTTTGCATTCATGTGAAGCCCAAGTTAGGACGATGGACATGGCTTCTTGCAACAATGAATTTTCCGCAACCACTTCAGGAAAAAAATTGTCTGGTGGTGATTATAGAGGCTGGACTATAGCAAAAGATAAGTTAACTGAAAATAAAAAGGAAATGAATGGCTCAAATAAATTTGAGAGTGAAAATGGAAGTTTTAGTGCATCTAATGGAGTTGCTTCCATTGATCAGAACCTGGCTGTTCCTAAGAACGGGGATAGCAATATTGTACTGCAGGATCCTGGTGCACATGTCCCATCTTCTGTTAACTATTCTGTATTAAACAATTCAAAGGTGTTAATGGATTCTGAAAGGGTGATTCACCAGTATAACGGATCTTCATTGGGGATTGGTAAAGAAAAAGTCCCTGTAGTCAATGGTGATCATGGTTTGGATGGAACTGCAAAGGATTCAATTAATGTAACACTTACTAAACAGGCATGTGGTACTGACCAATCAAAGCTCCGGGATAGGCTTTGTAGTATCTATGATGATATTCTGGTTGTTGATAATATTCCTCTTGCAGAGGAAGTTGCTAAGATGCTTACAACAAAGTTCCGGCATCTTATTTATGCATGTGATACTGAGGTATAATTCTTTTTATTGTATTTACTTGTATTATGGTTACTCCATATCACAAGAGTCTATATAGCTAGATTATCTCCTCTGTTGCTTCTGTGCACATGTGTCTGTTTGTGTACTTTGGACATGAATTCAACTAATTTTTATTTGTGTAACACATATTATCTGCTGATTTTATTGTCTTCAAAGGTAGCCAAGATAGATGTCAAACAAGAAACTCCTGTAGATCATGGGGAAATAACATGCTTCAGCATTTATTGTGGTCCAGAAGCTGATTTTGGAGGTGGAAAGTCCTGTATCTGGGTAGATGTTCTTGATGGTGGAGGCATGGAGATTTTAGAAAAATTTGCTGAATTTTTTAGTGATTCTTCCATCAAGAAGGTGAACTTTTCTTCTTCTATTCCTGCTATGTTCTTAATCCTATTACTCTCCTCAACATGCAACACTTCTCAAATATTAGTTCTATGCTTGCTACTGTATGAAATATGCCTTACTAGTTAAGATATATGACAATCAGCTACAATCTGTTCTGAAATTAACCTCAGGTAATCTAAAAGTTTAGTGTCATTATACAGAGAGCCATATTGATTTTTACTGTGTGTTCAGTGGTATATTCAAATGTTCAATAATATGCTAAGAATAGGTTGCAACTTGCATTCCTAATGTTAAGTTAATGTGTACCTGATTTAGAATAGTTGGTGCATGGTTTAGTTGTATCGAACAGAGAAGTTTTCATCTTATCATAGAAGTGAACTAGCATGATTTGTTATTCTATTTTATTTTATTTGTGTAGTTGTTAGATATTCTTATCTTGTAGTAATAGAAAATTAAATCTATCTTTTATAAAATCATATTGGTATTAAATTCCTGGGTTTGTCTATGCTCGTGACCAGAGATTACAAACCATATTTGAAATAACCGAGTCACTGGTGCATTCTGTAGGTCTGGCATAATTATAGCTTTGACTGTCATGTTATAGAGAATTATGGATTCAAAGTTTCGGGATTTCATGCTGATACAATGCACATGGCACGGTTATGGGATTCTTCAAGACATTTGGATGGGGGTTATTCTCTTGAAGGACTTACAGGTGACAGAAGGGTCATGTCTAGGGCTCAGCTGAACCATGAAAAGGACTTGATTGGTAAGGTGTCAATGAAAACTATATTTAGTAAGAAAAAATTGAAAAAGGATGGATCTGAGGGTAAAACAAGTATCATTGCTCCTGTTGAAGAGCTACAGAGAGATGAGCGTATACCTTGGATATGTTATTCTGCCTTAGATGCTAGCAGCACTTTGAAGCTGTATGAGAGCCTAAAGAGCCATCTTTCAGACATGCCCTGGAAATTTGATGGTGTGCCAGTTTATGGGAAAACCATGTATGATTTCTACAATGAATATTGGCGTCCATTTGGTGAGCTTTTAGTCATGATGGAATCTGAGGGAATGCTAGTTGACCGGGCTTATCTTGAATGCATAGAAAAGGTGGCCAAAGCAGAGCAAGAGGTAGCTGTTAATAGATTCCGCAAATGGGCTACTAGGTATTGTCCTGATGCCCAGTATATGAATGTGGGAAGTGATTCGCAGTTGCGCCAGCTGCTTTTTGGTGGCATTGTGAACAGGTGCACATTTTTTAAATCTTACGTGTAGCATTTATTTCAATCTTAAATTAATGATTTGCTGGTCAAAGCCTGAAATATTTATGATATTCATAAGTTTAATGTATTCACTATTCATGAATGATTGTACTACTACTGGTACCTACCTTGATATTTATGAACTTTTCTGTTTACAACAAAGTAGCTGAAGGATATAGATGGAAGTAAAATTTTCATTTTCACTTGTCACATGCTTCATTACAGAAAGAACTCCAATCAGACGCTTCCAACTGAACGAATATTCAAAATTCCCAATGTTGATAATGTGATTGAAGAAGGCAAGAAGGCTCCAAAAAAATTTCGTGATATAAAGTTGACGAGCCTAGGTTATAACCTGGAGACTGAGATGTACACAGCAACTGGTTGGCCATCAGTTAGTGGTGATGCTTTAAAGGCCCTGGCTGGAAGTATTTCCGCTGATTATGACTTTTTTGATGAGGATTGTAACTTGGATCTTGATAATGAAGATGAAAATCCTTCTCAAAGTCAAGTTGCACCAGTAAAAATTGATAAATCTGCCTATGGGACAGCCTATGCAGCTTTTCCAACAGAGAAAGAAGGGAGAGAAGCTTGCCATGCAATTGCTGCTTTATGTCAAGTCTGTTCAATCAACTCTTTGATCTCCAACTTCATCCTTCCCCTGCAGGTATTTTTTTTATTGTTTGGTTTGTAATATGAACTTTCTTGAGCTTGCTTGGAATTTCTTTTATTTTGAAACTAGTATACAAACTTCCATACTGTTCATATTGTCCATAATAAATTGATGATATTTTCTATTTTTTCCCTAGAAAGGATATTTTTAGACAATTATAATTTTTATATAAACATCAGTCAATGAGATGCTTGACAACTCACCTGTGCACCAAACTCACAAGTACCACAGTACCTTGAGCTTTTAAAATACTCATTGGAGATGGTCAATACTAAGTTCTCCCACTGCTTAGCTATGGTTAGGGAAATCATTTCCTTATCTGAGTTTAAGCTAATTTTTTGAATGCTTATTGTGCCACCACCACTTACATTTTAGAACTTTTAGTAAATAATTGTATTCTTACACTGAAACTCTTTATATGTGCTCTATAATGGCTGCAGTTTCTCTTTGTCAGGGACATAATATATCAGGAAACGATCTTCGTGTTCATTGTTCCTTAAATATCAACACAGAGACAGGACGCTTGTCAGCAAGAAGGCCAAATCTGCAGGTTATTCTAATTAGATTAATCAGAATTCTCTAATGGTTTTGATTATGAATTTTCATTTTAATAGTAGTCGTTGTGAACTTCAATTTTTTTTAAGTGCTATACATTGAGATTTGACCATTAACCTTCATCTGTGTGCTTGTATGTTCACTAATTGGTGTCATACAGTTTCCTTGATGCTAAACTCTTAGTAGATGGCTTTATCATTTTGTCTTTTAACCTAAAATGTAGTTTCTCCTTTTAGTAGGGTTTCTTCCTATTAGATATATAAGTCCATTTTGGACCTCCACTCTATCATTTTGCTGCTGTTTTTCTTAACTAAATTTTGGCAGTAAGGCTGAACAAAAAAAATAAAATTCAGCAGAAGGTGAAATAGGCCTGTGGATTATTTGTGTTTCAAACATGAATTATTCTTGTTTGAGGTAGCATGTTAAAAATATAAAACCCTTTTTAGGCCGTCATCTATCAAATATCTCAAGGTCAAGAGTCAGTTCTTGACATCTCTGCTCAAATGTACATTCTTTTGTATTGATTTATTCCTTTAGTTAAAAATATCTTATTAAAATTAGTGTTTTTGGACTAATCACAGCCTTTCTAATTGCAATACACATTTGTAATCATTTGATGTCTACTTGGTCTTGATGCCTTTTCTGTTACTTTATTACAATGATTTGGATCCTAAATTTGGACTGCACAATGCATCTCATTCATTTTCAATTTGTATTTTGACATTGACATGTGGTTATTACATCTACTAGATTAATCAGACTTTCAAAACAATATAGAACCTAACACATACACTTCATGAATTAGAATCAACCTGCTCTGGAAAAGGACCGATACAAAATCCGTCAAGCATTTATTGCTGCACCCAGGAATTCTCTTATAGTTGCTGATTATGGACAGGTTAACAGTCTATATTGTCTATCTAACTGAACTATTTTCAAGAAATTTCATTCTGTTAACTGCCTTGTTTATTGTTACAGCTGGAACTTAGGATTCTGGCACACCTTGCAGACTGTAAGAGCATGTTGGAAGCTTTTGAAGCTGGTGGAGATTTCCATTCAAGGACTGCAATGAATATGTACCCTCATATTCGTAAAGCAGTTGAGAAAAAGGAAGTGCTTCTTGAGTGGCATCCTCAGCCTGGTGAAGATAAACCCCCAGTTCCTCTTTTGAAGGTAACTGTCCCCTGATAGAAGTACCATTGCATTGAGATGTGGAAGTGTGGCTTTGTCTTTAGTTTGGTATTCCTTGTAGCTGATGAAGTCAAATATAGTGACCACCAGAGTGCTGGCAGGTGCATGAGGGAGGACTAATCCTTATTATGATTGGACCCAGATCCATCAACTGCAAATAGAATAAATATACTTTATTAAAAATCAGAACCAATACAAATAACTTGTGAACTTTCCAATAGAAATAAAGGACAGCTACTACTCGTTAGAACACTGTTTAGGGGGAAAACATAGTTGCAGTGGTAGTAGAAGAATTCACTGAGTTTTTTGATATATAATGTGTTTAATAATGTTTATGTATATTAGTAGAAGTAAATCAGAATACAGCAGGCATTAATAAGCTTTTTTAGCAGTTTAACGTTATTTGATGCCCTTCCCTCAAGATATAAAAAAGCTGTTTTAGCATTTTACTGTTATAACTTATAACCATCTAATTCATGATTGATCATGTTTTGATTTTTGTTTTCCTTCCATGTCAGGATGCCTTTGCTTCTGAAAGAAGAAAAGCTAAAATGCTTAACTTCTCAATTGCATATGGGAAGACTCCTGTGGGGCTTTCCAAGGATTGGAAGGTACCCCTGAACTTTACTTATTATGAGGGATTTACAAAGGTGACAAGTGCCCTTGATTTATTATTTGATTATTCACTCTCAGGTTTCTGTGAAAGAAGCTAAGAAAACAGTTGACCTTTGGTACAATGATAGAAAAGAGGTTTTGCAATGGCAAGAGGAGCGTAAAAAGGAAGCTCGCGTGTTACATTGTGTTTACACATTGCTAGGGAGAGCTCGACGGTTCCCTTTGATGGCCCAAGCTAACACCTATCAGAAAGGTCACATTGAGCGAGCTGCTATTAATACTCCAGTGCAGGTCCTTAGCTCTTTCTAATAAACAAATCAATGTTGTGTCTCCCTCACTCATCTATCTAACTGTCTTTACACTCTCTAGTAAATAAAAAATGTAATAAATTATTTATCTTGTGATTCTTGGCTAGTTTGGAACTTTTCCCTTTTAAGAACAATGAATGATGAGATCACATTTTGAGAGCCCACTTGTAAAATATCATATTCCATAGTTTATATTGAAATGATAGTCCAGATAGAGCTGTGAATAAGAATAGAGTTTGATTGTATTAACCTTACAATAGTGTCATCTTGTATTAGTCTAGTTAGTACTGTTCCCTATCAGGAATCTCCTTTTTGAAATCCATTATTGGGTGGAATTATTTTTCCTTTACATATATTTGATAGAGTGCTAATTCTACTCTACCACTACTCCTAAGCTACAAATAAAAGCTATAAAGAAGAACATAAAATTCAGATTTCGTTCATTGATAATAATAAGTAAAGATGAGTACATTTATATAGTCCTAAAAATGTTAATCAAGGATAATAATTATCCAAGTGACAACATCATATTATTCTAGCACAAATTAAAAAAAAAACTATAATTATAAAATACATATTTAACTCCATCCTATATAATCCTTGGACCATTTAATTTTGGACCTAGAGCCCATCCTATCATTACCCACCGCTTCACATTCAACCTTGTCCTCAAGGTTTGAAAACAATTGGAATTGAGAGCAGTAGCTTGTTGCAAATGATGAGTATGTTGCTTTTGGGGGCAAGAAAATAATTGTGGATGGGTTTTAGAAATTGGTGGCAGTACGTGAAAAAAGAAAAGGCTTACGAGACTTGTTTTGATCCAGTGGTTGGAAGGGAAATATAACTTTATGAGAAAGTGCACTATGTGGGATAAGGGAGACACATGGATGGTGTTGATGGTTGTTAGGATTTTGAAAAAAATTGGTAAGTGGAGATTGTTTAGAGAGGATGTACGTGGCATGGTTGGGGTGGGATTTTAACGGCTTAGATGTGTGGTAATTGGATCGTTGGAGATCTAAGGGCTGGTGATGCAATTGAGAGACTGGGAGCCAGCTGTGATGTGGGAGTGCACATGGGTGAAAGGACACATGGTGATCTAGATGTCTTATTTTCTAATATGATGGACGGGTGTTATTGGGGAACGAGGTTAGGTTCACTTGCAATGAGATTGGACAGGTGATATCGGTGCGGCTGGGAAATTTCCCAAGCGCAAAACATTGGTTGCTTTTTGGTGGTGTATTGTAATTGTGGATTTGGAGTGAACGGTGAAGTAAGGGGATTGTGGGTGGTGGGTTGGGGTTGCAAAAATTGAAAAAGTTGATGTGGGGAAAATAGATTTTGTTGCAACACCAGCAAGTGGGTAAGGTGATACAGAGATGGGTTGGGGTTGGGGAAAATGTTCATGAGTGGAACGGTTGTATGGGAAATATTGTTAAAGCAAGGGTACGGAGAGGAGAAACTTTGTTGTGGTGGAAATGGTGGCGACTGTTGCGGCGGTTGCAACGGCGGTGACAGTGGCGGCGATTGCGGCGGTGGTTGTGGTGTTTGATGTTGAAGATTGAGAGCAGAGTTGCTTCATCATACTATGCACGGTGGAGGTGAAAGTGTCATGAAAGGAATCCATGGACCTTAAAAGGGTAGTGTGGTGAGATTTTTTTGATTCTCTTCATAGTGGTTGAGTTGGTTCTGGAAGGCATCTAATTTCGGAAAATACCTTGAAGGTTGTCTTCCATGGTGGTTGTGGTGGATTTGGGAGGGGAGTAAGCTGATGAAAGCACCATTGGATAGAGTGCTAATTCTACTCTACCACTACTCCTAAGAAAACACCATTAAACCTACAAATAAAAGCTATAAAGAAGATAAACATAAAATTCAGATTTCATTCATTGATAATAAAAGTAAATATGAGTACATTTATATAGTCCAAAAAATGTGTCTTTACCTAACAACTTATAGCTTTTGGGATTGTTGGTTTATTACAATGCCCATAGAATTTGTAAATATATTCCATTAGTTTGTACATGTAAAGATAAATATAAATATATTATTACTGAAAATATAAGAAATTATTTATTATTTGATTAAATATACTGATAATGTCTAATTTATCTAAAATTAGCTTTTACACCATCATTATTTATAACTAATTATGATTCAATTGTTAGATTGACATGCTACTTGCAAATGGGGAGATTGTGAATTTGTAAATAGGCCCTTGTGGAGTGGTAATGGTATGAGCTAATCTTAACCATTGGATAATGGCTTGAGGTTACATGATTTCTTAAAATAAATACATTACTTTGTCATTTAAATCCCTATCGTGCTGTCTGAAATGTTGAAGATTCAGTCTGACTCATCATAACCCAATGCTTTCTGTGGAGATGCTATTACCATGTGACCCATTCCCACATGCATACCTCTTTTTGGGTTTCTGATTTGTAGAATTCAACAGGGTAGTGCAGCTGATGTTGCCATGTGTGCTATGTTGCAAATTTCCAAGAATAAACGGTTGAAGGAGCTTGGGTGGAAGTTACTTCTACAGGTAATTTAGTGCCCCTTATATTTCCTTTTTTTTAGAAAAAATATTCTTGCTCGCTTTTATTGTAGTGTGTCTGCAAATTACACCTTATCTCACTTGCCATTATTCTAGAGTCTTGAATCAACAATCAATTCTATCCATTCTTCCTCCCTGAGTTGGGAGGGGGATTGGGGGAATAAGCATTAAGTAATACGCAAACAAGAGCTTGGCTGACTCATATTCTATAAGCTTACTATGTAATCAATAATTTATGCATCTGTCTTCTCAAAACATTTTCTATGGATCATTGGAGAAATTAAGTGATACCTATGTAGTCCGTCCTTTTTTTATTCTTCTTTTCCTGTTGATTATTAATGACATTATCTTAATTGTAGTTCTTATTATCAACCAATGTAATTGCAGTTACATTATAACTTGTTCCATTGGTGAATTATTCCACCACAACAAGTAGTTCGTTTTGCCAACTAGCAATTAGACGATATTAGTAACCATACAATTACAATTTCTATCAACCATTATTTTTAATCAGTATGTTCTGATACTGAGGTTATTTCAAATCTAATGTGTTCAGATATCTATTCCAATCTTGCTACTTTTTCACTAAGATTCTTGGATATGTCAAAGCAGGTTCATGATGAAGTCATATTGGAAGGACCGACAGAATCAGCTGAGGTTGCGAAGTCCATAGTTGTTGAGTGCATGTCCAAACCCTTCAACGGCAAGAACATTCTTAAAGTTGACCTCTCTGTTGATGCCAAGTGTGCTCAAAACTGGTACTCTGGGAAATAGTGGTAGTCCCTTATACAGCATGAAAAGCCATGACAACTGTTTGGAGATTTTTTCTCATTCAGATATCTTTGGCTGCATGGTTCCTTTGGTAATTGCAATCAAAAGATACTGCTACTCTGGTGCCTCTATTTTCAAGGCAGAATTGATATGCCTTAAACATCATTACCTGAGGTTGATTTCTATAGAGGTTTTTGACATCCTAGGAAATTTTCCAGTGTTATGTTTGATAATATACCAAAGCATAACACGTTTTGCTTTGAAGGAAGAAAAAGGCCAAAACCACTGGCCTCGGCGTTTTACTTCTCTAGTTAGCAGCTTTTTTTTTTTTTATATTTTTTTTTTTTATTGTTGCTTCTATATTTTGAATGTATACCGGTTTTTCATGCCTTGCATCATGTACCGGTTTGTTGTTTTCTGTTGATGCAAACTATATCAATATTGTATATAAATTATTATAAAAAGAATCTATCTGCATTTCTGTTGATCTGTTGCAAACATATACTTCTTTGTAGAAACATCATGCAATGATAATTGGACGCTCAAATAGCACTTTGCATGCACAAATGATTAGTATAGCCAGTGACAATCAAGGTTGACAACTTTCAGTAATATCAAGCAGAATTATGAATTTATGATATTCTGTACAAATGAATTTATGAATCTTATGAACGAGAGCAAAAATGGCATACAAGAATGGACCATGGACCTACTTTAACCGTTATGCATGCCTGACAGGAGCTAATTAGCTTATTATTCTTTGATGAAAAGTTTGTCATTTGATCATCATATATAAAAACTATGTAGTACAAACTACGTAATTGTCCTCTTCAGAACATAAGTTTCTAATTCAGCTCTACTTTTGTGAAAGAGTATAAACTTTCACTTTCCATTCCAGTATTTATTTATTTATTTACATATCGTAAGTGGGTTCTATTATTAAACATAATTCATTTTTTATTTTTCACAAGCTTTCACTTTTTCTTGAATTTAAATAAATTTTTTTAATAATAAATACCATTGAATTAAGAAAGTTAATGCTAGTTAAAGGCATTCCAGTTTCCACCCACTATTTTTATGTTCTCGATTAAAATTGTTTTCTTCGTACTGAATTATGAATATTTTTGGTGGGGAAAACTAATTTGGCACAGCTACCACAATGATGTGAATCAAATCAAAGCAGTGGATGTGCACTCCATAATGAGACGTGGAGAGTATGTCAAAAAGGCTGGTTGGATATGACGTTCTTGAAGACCTTATGACACATTGTATTAAGTATATTTATTGCGAGAGGAATTTTGTGGAGAGTTCAAAAGTAAATTTGAACTTCATAATTTTATATAAATGAAAAGTTTTTTAAAGTCGTAATTACTGAAATTATATAATTTTTAAAAAAAACTCACATAATTTATATGCTTTAGTTATTTATGATAAAATATAAGAGTTAATATATTTTTTATATAAAAAGCTTCGTCACTGCATGCATTTCCTTTATCCAAAAATCCAAATAAAAGTTTCGCTTTCGGTTAATTTCAGTGCAAAGTATTGTTTTGTGTCTGTTTCCAAGCCTCAATTTCCAAACGTACGGACTTCGGAACCATGCGCTTGTTGTATAGGGCATGTGGTAGGGTTTGGACCTTGAATGGTGTGGTGAATAGAAAATATACCATGTTTGATTTCATAGGTGGAAAGAAAGAAAACAATGATTTTTTAGTTATTTGGTAGAATATAAAGTGAAAGGAAAGGAAAAAAAATTATTATCACGTAATTCATATTTATAAATTTTTATTAAATCTAAAATTATGAACATGTGAATAACATTGTAGTACTACAATATAGTGGAGCGTGTACTTTAGGATGATGGCAGGTAAGTAATAAGTTGGATACTGTCGCCTAGGCCGGTTTGTAACCACCTGATTCTTGTTCTGCCCAACTGTGAACTCATCAACCCCAATTTCTGATTTTTTGCCCTTTTCTCTTGGGATCTCAAAGTTAGGTTTTGGATTATTTTTTTAGTAACAGATTGATTAATAAACTTATAAATTATAATCAATCTATATATCACAACTTTTAGATGAATTATTTTTATATAAAAATTAAATTGCATGATTTGATTTTAACTTATAAAAAAATATTTTACTTTTTAATTTTCTTTCTCTTATTTCAAACATACAATTTATTACAATTATAATTAATAATTGAGTAATTGAACATAAATCATTAATATGTTGAGATTAAAATTGAATTATTCAAATAGAACTAAGTTTAATTTTTGACAAAGACAATTTTTATATTAGTCCATTTTCCCTTTTTCAATAAAATGTGAAGGGTTAAGAAAAAAAAACATGACATTATTAATTCATCCATCTACATTTACTAACTTATTGTAACAAATTATTTTAGCATTTTGTCTATTAAATCAAGTAATAAAAGAAAGATAGTGCTAGAGAGTGGCATTCCATTTGGAATTTCCACCCAGTATTCTATGTTGATGATTATGATTTGATTTCTCCATAATGAGTAGTGAATATTTGGTGGGAAAGTTAACTTTTCCACGACGATGATGTTTGAGTCAAATCAACACAGCATTAGATGCGCACGCTACAAAATAAGACACAGAGACTGTGCCTCAAAGTTGGTTGGATTTTTTCTAGAACAGAGGCAGTTTCTCAAACTCGTTGCCTCCGAACTTTCACTTTCACTGAATTTTAGCTCAAAAAGTTAGCAAAAAAGTTCCCTACCTCTGTTGGGTCTGTTTCAAATCTGCAATTTTCATACGTGTGGAGCCATAAGCTTGCTATGTGTACGATACCCAACTTTGTTTTTCCTTTATTTGATCTTACCTCTCTTTGTGGATCTAAAATGTTGCTTCTTTCTTCTGCAGTGTTACTTGTTAGAATTAGATTTCCACACTTTGAAGTGAGGCAATTTGATTGAATTTGAAGTTAATGCCTTTTTGTTCAAACGAAATCATTGGTTTTCTGTTTGTTATGCTTATTTAAGTTTGTCAAATTTGATGATCCTTGCGTTTGATTTAGCTTGTCTTTTGGTGAAGCTGGATTCCTTTTATCCTTCTCTGGTTCTATTAATGTGGGTAGTGTTTTAGATTTGATTCTGCTTCATCCCAACCATTGTGATTTGGTAGTGAATTTTTGCTATGTGGGTTAGTTCTTTTTCTCTCTCCTTGTTTCCATGATAGATTATTATAGTTGAGTTGGCATTCTCATCCTGAAGTTATGAAGTGTGGTTGTTGTTATCTCATGGCATACAAAGAGAGTACATTGCAGTGTATGAATACCTGTTTTGTTTTGAAATCGTGATGCACAGTCTATAATGTTTTTGAATTATTTCAGAATTGTTGTTCTGCTGTTGTTGATTTGATGCTGGAACTATGTTTTTGTTAGTGAATCTAGTAACTCTCCACCCCATCCCTCTTTCTCTTGAAAATTATGACGCATATCTCTTTATTTCTATAGTTAGGCTTTGTGTAGATAAATTTATCTTTTAAGTACTTAGGAAAAAGAAATAAGAAAGTAAAATAGACCAAACTTCTTTCATAAATTAAATTAATTTTTATACTTTAACTTTTATAGAAGCTCTTTCATATAATTTCTAGAAAAGTTAAAATGTATAAGATGATTTTATTGTATGACAGAAGTTCAATTCATTTACTTTCATATTTTATTTTCTATAAATATTTATAGAGAAATTTATCCAAACATAGTCTTAGTACATGAAAGATAAACCAAACCAAATAATTTTAAGAAATTTATGACTTTACATCTCAAATCACAGGGTGACACTAATTTGTAAGTGTAACAGATCACTGAATAATTCTGCTGGGTGCATTCATCTCAAAGACTGGAACATTTGGATCTTGAATTGGAGGTGTTACTAATAGTAGCATGGCTCAGAGTCTGGAAGGTATAAAAGGTGGAGGAGGATCCATCAAGCTAGGCACCACTGGAATAATCAGTTCCTTAATGACAAGGGAATTGGATCACATCTCTTCTGCATCAAAGAAGCAGGTATCTTCAACAAGAAGTAAAACTCAAATGCTTCCTGTTTCTGTTCCCTGTGGCAGTACAACCCAAAAAAGACTACAACAAAGAAAATCATCAGTTGAAGCCGGTAGCAGTGGAAGCAGTAAAATTACAAACCGTAGAGGACCTGGCAATGGCATGCCCCAGAAAACAAAAACTAATGGCAGAAATACACAGAGAGTACCCATGCTAGGTTCTGATAAATGTTCAGTGGTCAGAACTCCAGTGAGGGAGAAAAATGATAAAAAGATACCTAACATCGTTGAAATTGTGGACATAAAATGTGGGAATGCAGAAAAGGCTTGGGCTACACCTTTGGCAAGTCGTCTTAAGAAACTCAGTTTTTCGAAGCTATCCGAGAGCATTATCTAGACCTGAAATTTTTTTGTGTCAGACTTCAGGTTCCTGTAACTGAAGGCTGAGGTCCCATTTGGCCTACCACTGTCTGATACATCCACCATAGAACACATACTTGGTAAAAGCTTGCTACTTCCTCTCTTTTTCTTTGTACTTTCTTCTACTGTAGATACAATTGTGGTTGTAGAACTTGTACTAATGGATGAACTCACCTCTGTGATTTGGGACTTGTTCCTTTGTGAATTGGAACCAATTCTGCTGAAGTACTCAATTTCTTGCATTATGAGTGATGCAACTGTGCCTGTGGTTCCTATTTCCACTGGGGGAAATTCATCCTTATCTTTTGTGTCATTTGAGTCAAGGGTAGTGGATTTATGCATGCTTTTGTTGGTTGGTGTTGGGGAGAAAGCAAAATCTTTGGATTTAAGGGTGGTTTGTGGGTTTGTTCTAGAGGGGAAACTGCAGAGACTTTGAGGCATTTCTTTTGTTACAGGAGATGTGGTTTCACTAGAATGCTTCACCTTATGTTCTATATCTGAAACTGAAATGCATAGCATAGGTCTATGTAGATAGATGGGAGATTGGTTGATGACATAGTCACTGCATTCATGTGCTTGCAGTTATAACACTCTAGTCCTAACTACTGTGCCACCTTTTTAAGTTTTGTCATGTTCCTAAGTACATACTACTAGCTAGGTCGTTTATTTGAAACTCTGGATCTGATGGGATTCATGTGAAAGGTAAAAGTATGACGATCTCTTACATTGGCTTTTTTAAGTAAATTGGTGTTTTAGTTGGCAAGGAATAGTAGGTTAACTAAATCAGGAAAGCAACTATTTATTCGAGTGCTTTTCAGGTTAAGGGAATTGTGGATTATTTTGGTTGGCTCCATCTATTTTGTAATTTTGTTTCATATGAGGTTCTGCAGGAGTGTGAGAAAGATGTAATATTATTTACGAAATCTATATTTATCAATGAGTTAAGTTGTTATTTTGAAATAAGCCAAAAACCATGCTATTAGGAAAACCAAGATGCAGGATTCATGTACCTTAATTTGCATCCACAAGAGGTGTGAGACAAGTGACTATTAGCTTGAGTCTTTTAAATATATGATAGAGATTTAATTTTTGATTATGAGAAAAATAAGTATTCGTGAGTAAAGGAATTACTCTTTAAATACTACTCTACTTTTTTAAAAGATTAGTCTTATGACTTTTGATTATGAAAACACTCTGAATTCAATTCCGAATCTAAAAAAATTGTTGATTTGCAACTATAGTATTTGTGTTAGCTGAATCTTCCTTTGGTACATTTAAATATTATCTTCGTTATGGAATTCATTTCTTCCCGTTATTCTACTTATCTGCATAAATTTATTGCCACCCTACTTTACTACCAAAAAGAGATGGAGCAAGTTTGAGGAACTTGTGCCTTACTCTTCAAAAACCGCCAATCCAACTGTTTGCTTTGATTGTAACTCACGGGTAGTTCATTTCACTTCTTGGCCATAGATTTCCTTCCATAAGGTGGAAAAACAAAATCGTTATAACCAAAGCTAAGGAGTGTCTCATTCACGAAAAGGACCAGGTCCTTACTATTTTATCCATATAGTGTGCATTTTAAGAATATACTAGTTCCTTCAAAATTATACCTATCTTTTTGTTGAGGAGATAAAAACAACTATAGATAGATGAGGCCATTGGGTTCTCAAATCGGATAATATGAAAGTTAAAGCCAAGATGATTAATCAAGTTCGGTTTAAATTTTAAGTAATCCAAACAAACTTATTTTTGTTTGGTTCAAGTCATTCAATTACTAATGTAATTGTGCAATAATAATTATTAAGTATGAAAAGAATTAAGAAAAAATTCTAATCATATTCTTTTACTCAATTGAAACATCTTAAATCAAAAGCAATAAAATCAACAAAACTTTTTTTAAGAAAAAAATCCTCTCGACTTTGCAAAGTGTTGTGCAACAGAATTCTCCTCTTTCTAAATCTTGTCATAGGCCAAGCATAATGCCTTCATTTACATCATCGTAGTGATGAATGATAATGCATATAACCAAAATAAAACTTCTTATGATCACAATATTGTAGAGGAACCCAACATTGAAACATGTTATGGCAGAAGATGAGGATAAATAAAAATGTAGAAAAAAAAATTACATGATTTAGTCAATGTAATCAACGTCTAGAGGCAGTTAGAAAGATTCTATTTCTTGTATAGAGAACAATATAAAACTCTTAAAATGTGAATAACACCTCTATTTTTACCCTGACTCATAAGCTAATAAACTGGTTCATATTCCCAAAAAAAAAAACACACAAAAATGAGTTTGGTCTACATCGTGGGGGCTCTGCCCTCCTACCCTCTCATGAGGCTAATAGTTTCAAATTTTGAGCTCCACACATTGCGTTACAACTTGAATTGTCCCCGTTAGCAAAATACATATCAACATTTCTTCACCTTGACTTCAAAGGGTCTCAAGCTATTTGCAATCATTCACCAAGTCAAAATTATACGTGAACGTCTCAGTAGACAAAGGCCTTGACAACATATCCATTAATTTTCAGCAATGGCTATCTTTCCATGGAGAACAACTTATCTTTAATATCATCTTGAGTTACTTTCAACCTAATATCAATATGCTTTGATTATTTTTTTTAATGATAGATTGATAGATAAAATTCTTGGCCAAATTCAATGCACATTGACTATCACAATAAAGAATATGGCTTGGAACATCTACACCCAAATTATCAATATGACCCTACAACCGAATACATTCTTTAACTCCTTATGTTAAAGACGTGTATTCTACCCCGATGGATGACAAAGCAATTGATCGTGAGACATTTATAGCATTTTTTTAATAAAAGATTTCGTATCAAATAGTATTATTGTAACTTTAGATGACTTTTTTTAGGACTTAATTATAGACGACTTTATATAGACAGTCTTAGTGATTTTATTATTAATTGACACTTGTAATCATACACGTCAATATTCGCTTTCCGGGGGGACAATGATTACATTAAAAAGGGAATGTTAAAACTTAAAAAGAACCAATTCCAAGGGGTACTCGAAATTGCTTTAGTAAACAATGATTATGTAGGTTTGTTTTACGTTACTCCTCTCTGGTCCCAAATAACCGATTATGTGGTTTAAGCAAGTCCGACAGGGAAAACAACATTTCTAGTTACAAATGCTGATTTATTTTGGTCTGTATATTGTATATGTTCATAAAATGAGTTTTATATATGCACTCCAAAATGGGTACAACTTGTAAGATACTTAACGTAAAAGTTATATTGGTATTATTAGTACGAAAACTGGCAATATGAATTCATATAAATTTTAAAGTGAAACAATCAAAGTGTTGCATAAAAATTCAGGTAAGCAAGAGAGTGAAAACCGTCTCCAATTAACTTGTTCCGCAACACAGATTAAAACCTTAGTCAAATGTTAATCCCTCCGTCCCGTGTCTTATTTGAAGAAAAAAAAAAATCTCAAAATAAATGTTACATTTAACTTTTCAATATAATATTAATTATTTTTTTTCACTAATATCATCCCTAACGTGTTATTTTATTTTTTAATGTAATATTTATCTTAAGATTAATTTTGTAAAATAACTATTTTTTATCTATTCAATAACTTTTTTTATCTGTATAAAATACATAGGACGACATTTATTTTTAGGTAAACATTTATTTTTGGGATGGAGGGAAAAATAAAACACCATATCAATATACACAGGACACCAGATACAACCATACAGGTAGTTTATACTTTATATGATACACACAGGCTACTATCAAGAATAGCTAGCTATTCGTTACAAAAGTACGTATTAAAACAAAACATAGTTACTGCTTAAAATAAAGCTCAAGAAGCTTCTTCAAAGTGTCAAGCACACTTGTGAAAGGATTAAGCTCAATAGGGGAGTTGAGTCCTAGATCAGGAAATTGGTTTGTAAGTGCCTGCTGCATTCCGGACATAGACATCATAGCTGCCAACTGACTATTGGACATTACTTCACAATCCTGAGGTGTATCTTTAATTTTGCTTGGATCATATCCATAGTTTGCAAGGTAAGACTTGTACTTCTCTATAAATTCAGGTCCAGGGTTAGGTGTCCTTGAGTATATCTGCGATATAGATCACAGGGAAATTAACACTACAAGCAAAATCAAATCATACACTTACATGCTAATTAATAGCTATTAATTAAAGAACTGTATGATGCAGTATTGTTTCTTTAATTTATCTTAACATAATAAATTAACTTTAGATGTCATATATGCCATCGTTGAAAATTCAGACAAAGCCTTTTGAAGTTCAATGATTACAAGCTTAAGCTATATTTTTTAGTTCAGTAAAAACCTGAATAAAACTTTTATCCTTAGCTCCGGAAACAAGAGAAAATTTGTCATAATCAGTAGCAATCACATCATAAGGTTCCTTGGGAATGAATGGCAATGTAGGAAAGCGGAGATAGCATTTTTCTTTTATCATTCCCTGATTCTCTAGCTGTGTGTCAGTTTTCTCCAAATCTTCTTCTGAAAGACATTGAACCCTTCCCCTAATTCCAGTAATAAATCCATTAGGGCCTCCATGAACACAAAAGGTATCAACTTGGATAGATGGTGCTTCCCTATCAAATGTATATAAACCCTGAAATGTCATAGTATACCCAAATTAATATCAAGAAGCTTGTCGAAGCCAAATAAGGTAAATGATAAATATTATCTCCAAGATGTAATAACTGTTATACTACTGAATGACAGAATTTTCCACACACGCCTAATAAATAATGAACAACCTTAGGATTCTGTCTGTGCCTCCAAATTCAACAATTTATTATGAATAATATGAAGTTGATTAGGGAAAGATGTTGGAAGAGCATAAATATAATGGGCTTTTTCTAAACCAAATGTCATCCTGTATATTTACTGCTATATTTATTTTAGCATTTACCTGAGTGCAATGACAGTCTTCTTGGCCTTGTCCCGCAAATCCACGTTTAAGTGAAGCAACTTCAAACCATCTTCCTGAATATCTTACAGGGTCAAAGTCCTTCGCTGTCATTCCTCTCATCATCATTAGATTTGAACCTTTTTCATTCTCAAACGGTGAAGTAACTGCATTCTCACTGGCACTGGCAAGTTGGCATATATTATTTGGTGCACGAGATAGATCTGCTGCAATAGTCTGTTGATGAAGTAAATGAGAACACATTAGATCAGCTCCTTCATCATAAGAATATACATCTATTTTCTAGATTTTTTTATCAATCAACAACATCCAGCCTTTGTAAGAACTCCAATATGGGAGAAATTCAAGAGTGATACAAAATATGTGTGCGAGTCAAGAGATCCACATAAGAAAGTAATGGCATCAGATAATGAAAAATAATTAATATTTAATAGCAATGACTTTTGCTTTGGGCGATGTCCATGTAATTATAGAGTCATAAAAAAGATTATGAACCACTATAGCTAAAGTCTCTATACACTATCATCAGCAAAGTTTTAACAAACAACTTGTGATCGCGATTTCGGCCATAGCATCAAGGTTTTCAGAGACACTGCAACTGAATCGCAATCGCAATTGCAGCCACATCAGTTGCATTTGTCCACAATTTCCCGCAACATCAAGGATCGCGAAGAAACTACAATTGTCACCACAGTTTAAAACTTTGCTATCATGTATTTGGGGAAAAAATACAGTGAGAACGTTAAGTAGGTCCTCCTGATGGGTATTGGACATATCACATCTTGAAATTGCATGATTAACTGAAATTTCAATAGTAAGTAGTAACACTCTTGGATTGTGGAATACAGTACAAACCTGACTTGCTGGAGAAATAAATATCAAGGAAGCAGCAAGCCCAGATAAGACATGCTTTGTCAGAACCTTACTTGGGACTTCCAATGAGCACTTCACCAATGTCCTTGCTGACACTGACCTGCATTGTCTGTAAACAAAATGTCATCCAATTTGAACAACAGATAAATTACAAAAATATAAATAAAAAATCATACGATCCCAGGTTGAGTGAGTATCATGTTTTAGCAACAGAGTTGATATTTAACAGTATCTACAAATGAAGAGACAAAAAAATGCACTTAGAATCCCAATGAAAGAGGAGGACCACAAAGAAGAAAAAAAAGAGGAGAGTCTGCAATCTAATTCACCAAAAGTTGGTTATTACACGACAAAATTCTGAGAGTGTATAAAGGAAATTCATTCAGGAATGCTCTGTATATGAATATGGAAAAGACATTACATAAACTGAAATTTGAAGTCCACCAAAAATAAAAGAAACTGAAAATTAAATGTAAGAAAAAACAGAAAAGGAAGTCTGCAACAAACGTGGGAAAAAAAATTCATTGTTAAAATACTTGGAATTAGGAGAAAATTCTAAAAGAAAAATCTAAGGGGTGTTCCAGAATGGAAAAACAAATAAAGGGGCATAAACACAAGTTGAGCAACAAAATTAGAGCATTAAATATTGCTAAAGATGAAAATGGGGACATATTAGTTGGATTTGTTACCTCGGATAAGAAGAAGGGTGAGGTGGAGGAGGTGATGCTCGTAGAAGAAGCTCTACCATGTCTTTGCCTTTTCACTTGTCCACAGTTGCCCATTCTGAACTTTCTATTCTGCTTGGTTTCATGACAAAAGATCCTCTTGAAACATCGTCGTCCAAGGTCCCATGAATCAAACTGGGCCTGTTTGAACTGGACATTCAAGGCCCAATCTATGAGCTAACTGTTCAACCACTTTAACTAACTAACTGTATTATTCAGTTGAAGGCTTAAAGCTAACTAACAGTTTATCCTAACACCTTTCTTCTGACCACCAAATAATAATAAAGATGAGTGTTAGCACAGGATATTATCTAACACACTTTTTTCTCATACATTATTTTATTGATTAATTAAAAACTTTCTTTAAATAAAAAGTTAAACCAAAGCAATTTGGTGTTTTCTATAAAGTTCAACTAAGAATAAAAATTTAGTTAGAAAGAGTGTAATAACAAGATAAAATGAATTAAACTTCTTTATAATGTAAGATCAACTTATGCACCATAAATTTTATAGAAATTAAATGAAAAAACAAACTTCTATACAAATTAAGTGTAAAAGTTAATTTTAACTTTTGCAAGAACCTGAATTTATTTTATCTTATTTTCTTCTCTTATAAATAAGTTTATTCAAATAAAATCTTAATATTTACACATTAGTAAATATGTGTAAGGAGTGATGAACAATTAAAATTTATTTATTTATTTATTTAAATTAGAAAAGAAGTCAGAAAGCATTTGCTCAGCTAGTTAAAATATGAGAACAATTGTGTTTATGATTTTTTCTTAATTCATAACATTAATTAAAAAAACGTAGGTTTATTTGTGTCGTGTGTTTGCTCATGCTTTCATTTCATGTACGCTCGGCTTGTAGGACATTAGGAATAGTGATTGAATTCTAATATAAGAGAAGTGATTTTTTTCAATTCCTGATTGCGTTGTTCATTTGGGGTTTATAAGGAAATAATAGGCAGGAACCTCAACTCATGAAACCGTTTTCTTTATTGGTGGTGACGAGACCAAAGCCAAAAAAATAAATAGTGGGAGAGTTAATGGCTAACTCCAAATTTAGAGAAAACATGTGAACGAATTCAAAAGTTCTGGGAATAATTTGTTAGATTTGGTCATTTTAATTAGGTTATAGACAACCTTTAAAGAAAAACTGTGCAAAATGAGGTTTTGCTTTATTCTGTTTTTCATAAAGTTATTCTCATCCATGAATTCGATACAGTGTATTATTCCCTTTCCACATTAATCTTATTTAATTAACAACCAAATGTCACTTTCAGTGAGTTTGGTAAACTATTTTAGTTATCTAATAGCTTATTTAATTACTTTATGAATTTATTTGACTAAAGTATACGTGTTTGATGAATAAATTTATCTCATTAACTTATAACGTTTTTTTTTTTTTTTCTACTTAAAATAACGTAATTTGTAGCGTATAATTTAACATAATATTTCCATTTTTATCATTAATATTTTAATAAAATTTCTCATATATAGCCTCATTTGTTACTATATTACTTATTTAATTTTTGAACTATTTCTTCAAAAAAATATACTATTAATTCAATTCATTTTTTTAATAAAATATTTGATCTGTAAATAAATAATAATAATAATAATAATAACAATAATAATAATAATAATAATAATAATAATAATAATAAGAGTTCAAATTCAACCTAAAAACATATATTTTATAACTTCCAATTGATTTATCAAGTATTTTTTTTGTTAAACATAACTAATTATTAAATTAGATAAAAACCCTACTTATTAAGATTTTTTTTCCTCTCAAAGCATATTGTGGACTAAAACTAATGGAAGAAAAAGTCTCTTTTAAGCTCAAAAATCCCTTTGGGGACGATTGTTGTTCAGATATTGACACTCAATCGAGTTTATTTGCCATAAAAAAGTTGAGTTTTTTTTCCTTCTACAATAATTGTGAAACATATGTATTACAAGATATAATAATCTATTTAATAAGTAGAGGAGATCGTTGCAGGATTGTATACAGGAGATTGTCATTGTATAAGAAATAAAGTCTTGACATGCACATGCTAGTTTTTAGGTCACTGTATTATATTCAAATAATTTAAATAATATATGTAGAAACAACCAATATTACTATTTCTTTTATTATATCCGCGAGTATATATACTATTTAAAAAACTTAATTTAAAAAGAAAAACAATTGTTAGAAAATTAAATAAGTTAAATTTTTATGGTTCTATAGTTTACTATTTGAGTGCTTATATTTTTTTTAAAAAAAAACATTCTATTAAGTGTGTCTTTTGAGGTTCTTCTCAACAAATGAAGTGTGCAAGATTTCCAAATTGTATAAAGATGATATGCAAACCCACCGAAAGTATTTCACGTACAATACACGCTTTATTGAATTTTAGGAAGACAAAAATCCCAACTTTTACAAAACCCACTTTGAAACTTTACCAAACTTCCACGATCAAATAACACAAAAATCAATTTACAAAGGACCCCATCACTCAATTACACCGATTACAGGTCTTGTAATTAAGCATAATTCCAAGTCGTGTGCATTTCACTTTCTTTCTGTTTGTCAACACGTATGTTCGTATTCTAGGCATCAACATCCAACGCAAACTATAGTAAACCTAATTCTAGTTAGTTGATCCTGAGTTCAATTTAGTAAACCTAATTACCAACGACAGTGTTCGTAGTTACGTGTAAGTTAGCGAAATTATACTTAGTAATTAGCAGTTGTTACATATATACTAATGTCAGTTAGGTGAGAACCTTTTCGTTCATTTCATTACATTATCCTAACTCCATGATCTATGTAACTAACAAAATAAATTCATATTAAAATATATAAAATATATTACAGATAGATAGGTTGGTGGGTTTATATAATTAATCAATAAAACTTTAGCTAGATACCTTGCTCTAGAGTCTAAACTTTTATAGATGGACCACCTTCAAAAAAGGGTAGCATCCCTAGTAAAGTGTAAGGTCAGTCATGGATATAGCTAGGTTCATTTAGGGCAACATTTTGAATTACAAAGATTCCACAATAAATTAATAGTAAATAGGTTTTAGATCTGAAACGGTGTTCTCTATCTCTCAGGAAAAGCGTGAGGAACGAGAAAGTGAAATTGATTTCCACCTCGTACCATGGTTTGCTATCTAGTTGTTGAAATCAAAGCAATGTAAACTTCCTAGAACCGAGACCATAGACGCATTCAAATACTGAAAATAATATTTGTAATTTAAATAAATAAAGTACAAGAAAACTAAAGTGGCAGTTTTAATTTTCGCCTCGTAACTAGAGTGGCATTTTAATGCTTTTCTTTTTTACATATCATTTTATTATTCATATTTTCCCCTTAGTGTAACCAAAAGACAGAAATATCTGAAGGCAAAAACCACGGTTGCTGTACTAATAGTATGTTTGGGGGTGGCAGTAAAGTGAGCCAAAGTTAATTTTGAAATCAAAATAAATGTAAAACGATATATTGTTCCTTTGAAAAAGATTATGATGCACCGTTATTATGTTAAGAATAAAACGAATACGAAATTGAGAAGAAAGTGTAGAAATAAAGTGAAAGTTAAAAATTAGATTGTTTGGTTAAGATTTTTTTTTGTGAGTCTATTTTTAGTTAAGATGAAATAATGAAAAAAGAAATAAAAATTAAGTAGGTTTCACCGTAGAAAGATTTCATGTGAACTAGTGATGAAATAACAAAAAATCTAACCGCATATTTGGATTAGCGTTAATATATACTGGATCCGTGTTTATCCAAAGCTGTTACAAGTAGCTTCTGCGTCATTTTTAGTGTTTAACGTGAAAATCTTCTTGTACGTGGATCTAAAAAGGCACCCCAAGCCAACGGAACTTCTCTACTTTATTTACAATAACCCCGATAATTTGTTATGCATGCTCCATTGCTCTGATAATCTATTATTTGTGCTACTATAGTCGATTATATGCACACTAAAATTTGTTATGTATGCCCCCAATAATGCATTATGCGTAGATAATCTATTATATCCTTCAAATTGGATCCTATAACTATCTAATATTCATATGTGAGAGTTTAGAGTTTATATACAACGATGGAATAGAATTTTTATATCTAATCTAATTCCTCTTTTTCTTCTTCTATCCAAATCAAACAGTTTCACAATATTTTTTTTTCTTTTTCTTTTACTTATCTTGGACCTAATAAACAATCTAAAATTTTATCTAATTTCTTATTTATTACTCTTATTTCCATTTTTATACTATCCTATTTTTATTTACTTTATTTCTTTTCTCGCTGGTGAAAGTAATGTTATCTACAAATCTATAGTATAATTTTGAGTAAATATTTTAAAGGAGAATCAAGCATGGCAATTGGGAGACCCATGTCCCACATACATATAGTATGTCCACTTCTGATGTGTAGTTCGTTATTTTAATTTTAATTTTGTAATGTATATTTTAAATTTGAATCATACATTTTGGTGTCAGGGAAAAGATAGGAAGATTGCAGGATTGCAGCAGCCTTTTCCTTTATCAGATGTAGTTTTCACTTTTATGCTCTCAGTGTGATCAGTAGATTCAGATCCACCAATCAGAGCATCAATCTGTAATTTATCTAATCATACCAACAAATTGATGGTCTACTGTACCCACTTCCACTAATAATAACAGTAACCTCAAATATAATTAGCGGTTCTGTGGCTCCACTGCAATTTCTAATGTGAAAATTAGTTAAATACTAGAAATCTAGTAGAATCTAATCAACTGGTCTATTCTTCACTTTATAAATTAGTTTGCAATCAACTAAATCAAATGTAAACATTTTATTTTCTTTTTTTTTATATTAATTTTACTATTATCATTTGTAATTGACTTTAGGAAAACTAATTCAAAAGCGCGTTTAACTTCAAATACATTAGAAGTGTCTAACATGCTAAATATTTGTCTGTTATTAACATGCTAAATAACAAACGTTTGCTTCTTTTGGTTAATATTTTATTAAATACTAGACGTGTTTAACATGTTAAATATTAAATGTTTAGTTTTTTAGTAGATATTTTATTAAATATTAGACGCGTTTAAGTTTACTACTATTATTAATAACAGTATATATTTTCATAATTTCATACTAAAGTATAATTAAACTTTAAAATATATAATATATAATATTTTTTATAAAAAATCTACACTCTTTCAAATTGGTTTTAATTTATAATTTTTTGGTACATTGTTAATTTTATAATCTTAATATCAAATCAAATACTTAAAATATTGGTTTTTTTATAATGATACATTGTACTAATGGGGTGGAATATTATTTATATTCAACAAATATATTTAGCTTATAAAATATTTAATTCAAATTAAAGATATAATTATGTTTTTATATTTTTTCTTTCAAAAAAAAGGATCAATATGATTAGAATATTAAGTATGAACCTCTGATTTACAAACTCTTAAACAGGGCAGTCGTATTTTTATTATTTTTTATTTTGAGAAGAACATCACCATTCACTAACGGCTCAATCCTTTAATACATGTAATCATTCTCATGATGTCTTCAATTCAATTTCAAACTAATACTAGAATGCTAATAATAATCAGCAAGAAATATCAAAATAAAATTATTTCCAACTCTTTCAGTCATGAATGTTATTATTTAAAGCACGGGAATTAAACAAGAAATTACGCTACATGGTCACATCATGCGCCCTCTCCACAGCAGATAACTCCTCATCACACTCGATTTTTCAATTCCTATCCTATATATCCATAACACCACACACCCCATAAGATGCCGAATGAATCATGACAATTGAGAAAGATAAATATACTTCTCTCATACCACACCCCGTAACATTCTTGTTCGATTTCTTATACAGGAAATAAAATGATAAGAGCAGGGATAAGTTTGAGATAAAATAACACAAATATTCTTGAACAGCCATGAACCTTTTTGACATCTAAGAGTGGAAGAAAGAAAACAGAAAAAGAATATAATAAAAAATATGATGTGATAAAAAAATAAAGAAAATAATGAGTGCTAATGAAATATTTTTTTCTAACTTTTATAAAAATATATTTGTATAAGTAATACTACAACTATATGTTAAGGGTGTGCAAGAAAACATTATTTTTTTCACCTAAATTATAATCGAACCAATTTTTACCTAAATTATTTAAAAAAAAAGAATTATATTATTGTACTAAAGAGGTTCGGTTAACCTAATTGTTACTTTTGAACCGACTTTCACCCAAATCAGTTTTTTTTATTTATAAAAATAAAGCAATTCTAAAACTCAGTCAAAATTAATTCAATTCTTAAAATTGATTTAAAACTAATTCAAAATCAATTCAGTTCAGAATTACTTTTTAAAACAAATTCAATTTCCGAACCAATTTTTAAAAATGATTTGACTATTTGGATTTTTAATCGATTAAAACTGTTCACAATCAATATGGTTAATTTTTTTTTTGAGGAATACGTTTTGGCTCACCCCCTATTACAGGTTCATTTACCATATTACCCATTTCTACGCAGAAACCTAGAAGGCGGCAATACAGAGAGTTTAGGAAACCAAAGTGAAAAATACCGGTCAACTGTTCCCTATATTAAACAGTGGGACCGAGAAACCAGACTAATAGACCAAAGTCACCAAACGCACCGAAACAAGAACAACAACAAAGAAGAAGATTAGGTACTAACTATCTATCTGTTATGTGAATATTCACCGAGAAGAAACCATGCTCGATGGCGAAGAAGATCATTCACGACACCACTAGGAACATGTCTCAGCTGTGCCGGAAAATCGTTCAGGTCGAAGTCCGGTGGGGCCTCCTCAAAAGGGTTTCTTTCGTTGGCCACTTTTTCCGTTTTATTTGGAACAGACTTCTTGTTTGCTCTGTCTCCGGAAGGCCATCTCACTACCGGAAACTACCCCTCCGGGACCCCTCTTCTTCCCCGCCGGCCACCGTTGACGACGTCTTCTCCTCCGTTGCAACCACTACTAGCGGCTATGACTCCGATTCCGATTTGGTGAACCTCAAGATCAGCTTGTTGGGTGATTGCCATATTGGAAAAACTACTTTCGTGGTCAGCATGTTTCTAACTTTACCATTTCTTTTTTGTTTTTGTTTTTGGAAGAATTTAACAAGTGTGTACTAGAAATTTTAAAACTGTTACATTATTATCAACACGGTATGACATAATTAACAAATAAACAGGAATCTGAAGCTTGTCTTCAGGCTTCAATTTCAGGTCTATGCATATAAGAGAATGTTTTTGTCTCCAAAGATTAGTATCTAACTCTCAACCAAAATACTCTCAGGCTCAGCACTCAATTTTTTTATGTAATATTAAAAAAATTACTTTTATAAAATTCTTAATCTTGTTTATCATGAGAATTAACAAATTTACTATATATGAGAAAGTTTGTGATTAGCTTCTCCCTACATATATTATTTGTTTCTTTTGACATTGGTCAAGTGTAGTAGTCTTTTATTTTAAAGGGTCTAATTAACTAGCTTGTGGTTATGTGAATTCCTATTCTCAGATCAAGTATGTGGGGAATGAGCAAGAAAAGAGAAGCTTACAGATGGAAGGACTGAATCTAATGGACAAAACTTTGGCTGTTCAAGGAGCTCGTATTTCGTTTAGAATATGGGATGTTGCAGGTTCTTTGCTTAAACTTTACCTTTCTTTCCCTTTATTTTTCTCTGTTTTGTCTGTGTGTACTTTTTAGTTTTTACATTTGCTTTTTTGTTTTCATTCTTTTTTTAGTGTTCTGGGTTTGTTGGTTTGAGTTAATTGACTTATTGATGGTGAAGTATTATATTATGTGGCGTGTGTAGGAGATAAAAGGTCCCTGGATCAAATTCCCATGGCTTGTAAAGATGCGGTTGCGATTTTGATTATGTTCGATCTCACCAGTCGTTGTACACTAAATAGGTAGGCTAAGGGATGCTATTATCTGCGTCATGAGTTCGGTGGAGGGTTCTTACTTCTTAGAAACGTAATGGTAGAAATGATGATGATTTACGTTTTTTGTACTTTGTTATGTTCGTGCAGTGTTGTTGGATGGTATAGTGAAGCAAGAAAGTGGAATCAGGTACCATAAAAAATAATTTTGCAGGGCTTATATATAGTACTATTACATGAATTGATTTTATTTCAGAAAGTGCTGCCACTGTTTAAATTAAAGTGTAGTTTCCAAAGGCTTTTTGGCATGGAAACTCTTTTTGTAAAACACGAGAGCAAATTTGAAGTAGTAGTGCAAATGGATTGAGTAACCACAGGAAAGTGACATTAATTTTTTTCATTAAGACTGGACAGAGAAATGAACTCTGATTATGGACTTGCCGGGGTATACTATTTGTTCAAGATATCAAAATGGCTTGTTAATATAACTAAATATTCTGTTTTAGGCTGATAATATCCAAATTTTGAAGATTTTGACGTATTTTTTATGAAATTTCTGATTACATTTAATTTGTTCAATTTGCAGACTGCAATTCCAATTCTAATAGGAACCAAGTTTGACGATTTTGTTAGACTTCCCCCAGATGTACAATGGACAATTGTAACACAGGTAAATGAATAAAATAATAATAATTACTGCTGCAAATTAGGTTTTGGTAACTTAATTTCTCTTAATCATAGTACATGGATGGGGGGCTGCTTTAGTACTTGTCTTGGTCATTTTCACCTATTGACTCGGGAACAAAGAATAATTCTTCTAGAAATAAATAGGAGTCTTATTTGGAACCTCAGCATGTGTCATTTATGAAAGTTCTATGTTTCCACGTTTAACATTAACTTTGGGGCTTACATGTTGATTAATGTCGGATCGGTGATGTGTTCATAGTTCACTACTTTCACTTTAAATAAAGTTAATACGACAACTTTTTATCACATTCCTTGGGTTTTCAAAGTTTAACTTGGTACGACACATGAATACAGGCAAGGGCATGTGCAAGGGCGATGAAGGCAACCCTTTTCTTTTCAAGTGCAACCCACAACATAAATGTCAACAAAATTTTCAAGTTTATCATGGCCAAGCTCTTTAACTTACCATGGACAGTGGAACGAAATTTGAGAGTTGGAGAACCCATAATTGACTTCTAAATTGTTCTTTACACACTGATTCGTATGTATATAGCAGGACAAAGGAGAATAAAAAATAGAATGAGAAAGAAAGAAAACAAGTCAACTTTTCATATATATTGGCTGGGACCTATCACCATTCACCACCTAGATACCTAATTTCCATGTCCCTCAATAGGCCATTTTGACTATACGTCTTTAGAGTGAGCACACTCGGTTTTTCTGTCGCTGGTAGGCTTACCCCTGTTGTGGCTGAAGTCAAAGCCCACAGGTCATGATAAATTTATTTCTACGTGCCCTGATAAAGAAGGAGAAATTCTATTTCCATATAATTTTTGTATGATATATTTTTTTATTCATTTAATGTTACTCTCTAACACATTTTCTTTAATAATTGTTCAATATTTCTAAGAAATTATAGTATTACGAGTGAGAATAACTGAATAAAGAGTAAAACCTAGATGAATGTGTAATGTATTGTTTATATTTTTCTTGATTTTGAAGTGATGTAATATCTTTGAATGTGATTTATAGTGATGCAGTTATGTTGAATGTTTTTATTGTAAAAGCTAATATATATATATAAATTTTCCTTATTTTTTTTGTTCGTTAGATCAATCACTTAAATTTTATAATAGTTAAATTTAACTAAATTTAATGTTCCTGAATTCATTTAATGAAAAATTAAGTTATTTTCATTAATATTATTTTTATATATAATTTTAATAATTAAATATTAATTTTGATTATTTTAATATTAGATAGTAATATTTTATTTATGATACAATTTTATTTTAAAATAATAATTAAGGATAGAAATTAAATAATAAGTTATATATGAGTATACTCAATTTTTTATTTTTTATTTCAAATCTTAAATACTATAATAATAATAATTTGATTATTATTATTATCAAAATTAAAATAATAATCTATATTATAAATATAGTAAACTTCAATTGAAATATTAAAAGCCATCCTATTAATATTTTAATTTCATAATAATCATTAATTTAATTTAGTTAATCTAATTTAATTATGTAACCTTCATTTTAACATATTTTTACATTAAAAAAAACAAAGCAATATCATGTCAACTAAAAGTAGTTTCATATAGTATTCTTAATTTAATTATGTAACCTTCATTTTGATATTTATCTAATACATATAAATTTGACTTGTTAAAAATTCAAATTTTATTTATTTAATTTTTTAGAAAGATATTTATTTTCATCAAATGCAACATCATGTCATTTAAAAGAAATATTAATTTTAAATATCATTTTTATTTATATTTTTTTACATTATGTAATAAATATAAATATTTTATTTTATTTTTAAGAACTTAAAATTTTTATTTATTTTATATTTATTTTCATCTTTAAAAAGAGAAAGAAATGCGCAAAGTAATATATTAATTATTAAAGGAACATTTAGTTTGCCTTCCTCCCGTGTTCAATACGAACCCAATATACAATTCCTAAAAAAACAAAACAAGTACTGTGTCATCGTTAAAAGCTGATGTAAATTTCATATTTTTAAGTAACCACCAAATTCAATACCCTCATGTAATTAAACTTACGAAATCTAAAAACTGAATACACAGCTTGATGAAATCAGTGAAATAAAGTCTTAGCAAAGAGATATTATAACATCATATCAACTTTGTTGTAGAGTTTATACACTAACATTTAATGTAGCACCCAATCGCACATTCACAATACTATCAAATTAAAATATTATTACTAATTTATTAACAGATTGATATCTCTAAGTTTCTTGAAGCCCTTGGAACTGTCAACAAAAATTCTGCATCTTCACGGAATTGAGGTTCCATGGTCCTACCAGAATCATCCTTCAACATGTTTATACTAACCCTTTTCAACATTTCTCCATTACCTATGAAATACATGAGCACAAAAAGTTCATTCTCAGTTCCACTGAACCCATTAATCTCCACCACTTCCAGACTTGAACTCAAGCTTGCGTAAACTCCTACGTTGTCCCTCCAGAATCGCGTGCGGTTAAACACAAACGGTGTTTCATAATCCTACGTACATTATATGTAACAAAAAATTAGCAGCCTTTTTTTTCAAATGAAAAAACCACACATATAGGCAAAGCAAATTCAAAAACCTAATATATATAAAGGATAAACAAATTCAATGCATGAGATTGATACTCACAAACAAATCTTTTTCGGAACATAGATCAATGGTGAGACACTCTAACATCGGGCAACTGTTGAGGAAGAATGTGATTCCCAAAAACTCGTTCTTGTCCAAAGCGGTCTTCAAGATCAAATGTTGCACAAGCATGTCATTTTGAAAACCTAGCAGCGAAGGTCCGGTAGGAATAATCTTATCGCATCACACACAAAAAAAGTTAATTGAAACAATCAACACATCATTTTGTAATTCGATATTTCAATTCAGTGAAAAAGAAATGGAACAACTGATCAAAAGATTGGAACTCTGAAAGTTATAATTATAAAACCAGAATTCTATAATAATATATGATAACGTACAATTAAGAAATTAATTTCAAGAGAGGAAAGGGGATGAAGAATGTATACCTGAAGAACAAAACTGCATACAGTCAAAACTCTAACAATAGATAGATTTTCCACCAGATTATAAAGAGGATGACCAAATCCTTCGAATCCATATTCTAGAGAGAAATCAATATTTGCCTCTTCCATTGAGGGTGAATGAATTTCCGTGATGAAAAACTTCATTAACCCACTGTACTGGAAAATTTTTAGATCTGGTGCGTTCACTTTGAAAACATCAAATTCAAAGCGGCACTTGTCCAAGACAAGCTTTCTAAGACCCTTGTGTTCTTCGTCGCCTAGGTCAAATTTGTCTGAGTTCCAACAACTTTTAAAACTCAAACTCTCCAGCATGTTACAAGTGGAAAGCAAAGCTTTGATAGCACTGAGTCTCATTTCCATCCAACCCAAAGAAACTTCTTTGAGTGCATGAAAGTTAAGCACTTCAGTCTCAACAAAACTACATGAATATAGCTTCAAAGACTCAAGGCTACCATGCTGGTAAACTCGTGCTGGCAATTTAAACTGCGCCTCGTCATAATTACCATAATAATTTTCATTCCAGTTCGGATCAGCAAAGTCAAGTTCCAACTCCTTCACCCCACGTTCTGTGGCAAAAGCAACGCATTGATCAATGATCTCACCACCATTTCTAGGATTTGATAACCTAAAAGAGAACTTCTCCACCAAAGTTCCTTTGTGATTTTCAATCCACAAATTAATGAAGTCAAGAAAAGTCCTTCTTTGGATTTCTCTTGTTTCATTAGGTTGATCAGGTTTAACAAAAAAGTGTTCATCAAACTCTATGTTTTTTGTGAACTTGCAAACGTTCAACTCCAACCATTTCTTCGAGAGGATAGTAGTTCTCACAGCTTCCTTGAAGGGAAGAAGTGAAACGATAGTTATAAGCAATTCCATTGGCAACGAATAGATGCTCATTGCCATGGCTCTAGCTATATGATATGGTGATTGATAATAAAGATGTGGAGAAGACTATTAGGGTACTGAAATTTTCTTCAAATATTCCAATGGGATTGAAATGTGTGTGTGAAATGGCCAATGAGTGCTACCTTATATATGCAATAGACGTTGCTTCGGTGAGAAAACAATGTTGCATACTTCTATATGGATTTTTGTATTTTGTTTTTTTTTCTTTTCTGTAAATTCCATGTATATATACGTTGCCGTTATTAGAATTTTTTTTAGGAAAACATAAATATATATATTAATTAATTACTATAATATATTACTGTTGGATTTAGAATGAAGGCAACCTTTGGTGAAAATGCATAAAATTTTAATGGGATTGTTTTCTTCATTTGTGTTTTTCTTTTTTGTAGATTTTATATATCCATTAATTAATTTCCTCAAGTCCCACAATGGTTTCAATTGTTTTTTTTTACGGTCAATGGTTTCCATGGTTAGCAATAAATTTTAAGAAATATTTGCAATCAATCACTTTACATTTGTCGTTTGTATTTCAATTTTTTTAATGAATTCAGCCTACGTTTACAGTTTTTATATGTTGCATAAAGTAAATGATCAGTTTTTATATATAAAAAAAATTGTGTATTAATTGAAGAAAGAGAGGATGTGAGAGCAAATAAAAGAAGAAAGAGAAACTATTAAATTTGAGGATAATTAATATTTTAAGATTAATTAATTAGTTGTACATGCATCAATTATTTTAAGAGTCTACTTTTTGAATATTAATTTTTTGTGTAAAAATTGTCATCCAAATAAAAATTACTCTCTTCATTTCAAAACAAATATCAGTCTTTTTTTTATATTAGATCAGGAAAGTTAATAAATAGATAAAAAAGAGTAGTCATTTTTTTAAAAATAAATGTTAATGAGTATCCTAAAATTAAGAAAGTAAAAGAGAAAAATATATTATTGGATAGTGAAAAAAGTGTTTTCCTATGATATTTAAATGCATTCCACATGATTCAATATAAATTTTCCTATTTTTAATTTCTTAAGTAATGTTCTTAAAATACTGGTTAACAAAATTCATTTTATAAAATTAAACTTATTATTAATGTTATATTGAAAATCTAAAGTAAACTTAGTAAGAGTATTATTGAAAAAATTAATTAATATTAAATTGGAAAGTTAACATAACTCTGATTTTAGGATAATATTTATTTTTAAATATAACACTTATTTTGGGGTGAAAGAAGTTCAACAAAATTATGTTTGGTCTAACAATTATTTGATTTAAAACTTATTTTAATGTTAAAACTTAAAATAAGAATTTCAAAAATAAAGAAAAAAATTGTTGGCTTAATATGTTTTCCATATGTGTAATATTGTCCATTTGTATTTTACTAGCTAAACTTCTTTTTTTTTTTTATTATCTGAAATATTTTTATGTTTGACGTTAGTATCATTTATCAGTTAGAATTTGTTAAGTAATATTAAATATAGTATTAATTAAAAAATTAATACTAATTACAAAAGATAAAATATTTAAAAACTTATATATTATTTTTAATTAATACTATTTTTATATGGTAAAAATATTTTATTTAAGTAAAAATTAATAATTAAATATTATTTGGAAGGTAATTTAATAAATATATAGATGTTATTTAGAACTTTGAAACTTAAACATACATAAAAAAATTAAAGATAATTTACAAGTATTATATTATATATATATATATATATATATATAATATAATATTAATTAAAAATCAGTATTAGTTATAAAAGACAAAATATTTAAAAACTTTCTATATTATTTTTTAATAATACTATTTTTATATGGTCAAAATAATTTATCAAATTAAATTTAAGAATTTAATATTATTTGAAAAATAATTTAACAAGATATATCATTTTAATTTAGAACTTTGAAACTTAACCACAAATTAAAATTTTAACAAATATTATGAAATCTAAATTAAATCAATAACTTCTATATGACTAATTACACTTTTAATCACTTATAATTATTATACATAAAATAATCGAAATATAATTAAGACACTTCAATCTGTTTTTTAAATAACATGTTAAATTTCACATCATTAACATGTTCTTATTTAGTGTCACATAAGAAAAATTTATTAAATAGTTAAAAAAATATGAAAAAAAAGACTAAAAATGCATAGTTAATTGTGACATTTAAAAGATTCAATTCACGCAACTGTGCCTTCAGAGTCCAAAATCACTAAATCATGATATATCTAATGTATCAAAAATAAAATTAAGCCTAAAAATGTCTAAGACTTGAGATATTATAATTAGTAGCATACTAATTATAAAGTTTTTATTATAATTTAAATTTTAAAAAAGTAAGCCATAGATGGGAAGTACCACTTGCTCCCTGACTTACCCCAAGTTAAAAACACTTTTCAAATTCCACCAAGTTAGTATATATATCAATATTTTTTAGATTACACTATCTCAATAAAAAGAAAAAAAAGAAAATTATTATTTCTCTTGCCATAAAAGCAACAAACTTGGATTCTGTCTTCATGCATGATTCTTTGTCCTTTTGATAAAATACTACATAACATAAATCTGCATAGCTTTTTAGATTGTATCTGTCAATATCCACGCTTGATATTGATATTAGAATGCACATAAATACTAAACTTTAGCCTTAAAAGAATGAAAAATCTTAAGCTGAAACACGCGTCAATTAAAAGCTATTGTAAAATGAATTTTAAATAACAATTAACATATATATGCATCTAATGAAATCTGTGAAATCTCAAATAAAATGTGTTTATATAATATAGAGAAATGTCTTGTATTAATAGGTAACGTTTGCAAACTAAAAATGCATAACAACAAAGACCAGGATTAGAACTAAAACATATAACATGGTAAGTTGTTTTTTTGTGAATAAAAAGTTGAAGGTTCTATAAAACAATATTAAAGATAGAGTACTTTTTCAAGACATTATATATTGATTCAACAATTTCTTGAAAACTATTTATTAAAAGATTGATATATATCTCTAAGTTTCTTGAATAATTATGCTACTCTTTTTCAAGACAAATCCACGAAAGATCAAATACTTGAGCAAGAGGTGTTCATTCAGAGTTCCTCTAAAGCCATTAATTTCCACCACTTCTCGACTTGAACTAAAGCATTCACAAACATCCAAATATTCAATCCAGAATTTATGTGCTGTTAAAATAAAACGGTGGTTCATAATCCTACAATATATACAACAAAAATTAGACTCCTTTTTTGTTAATAGAAAATAACCACAACATATATAGATGTGTTAAAAGCAAATTCAAAACTTAACAGACACATATGTATATAGGAAAAACAAATTCAATTTACGTAATTGATACTCACAAACAGGTCATTTATTGAACCTAGTTCAATGGTGAGACGCTCTAACATGAGACAACTTTTGAGGAAGAATGAGATTCCAATAAACTCATTATGTTGCACGGCCATCTTCATGATCGAATGTCGTACATCAATGTCAGGTTACATACGTTCGGGACCAGTAGGAATCACCTTAAAATATCACACACAATACGTTAATTAAAACAATTTAGATAAGATATTGTAACTAATCCATATTTCAGTTCATCCAAACAGAAATGGAGCAAGTCAAAAGAGTGAAAGTTATCATGGACTATAAGGGTAACTATACCCTTATATATAATTATAAAACTAGTACTAATATATGATAACATTTGACAAATTATGAGAGAGAAAAGGTGATGAAGAATTTATATCTGAAGCACAAAACTACATACAGTGAAAACTTTAGCAGTACAAACATCTTCCACCAAACTGTAGATAGGATAACCAAATCCTTCAAATGAATATTCTAGAGAGAAATCAAGATCTATCTCTTCCATTGCGAGTGAATCAATTTCTATGAGGTCAGAGTTCATCCACCCGCAATACTTGAAAATTTTGAGATTTGGTTCATTGACTTTGAAATAATCAAAATCAAAGCCGCATTAGTCCCGGACGAGCTTAATTTGTCTGATCCATGTGTTTTTCTTTACTTAGGTCAAACTTGTCTGAGTTCCAACACCTTTTAAAACTCAAACTCTCCAGCATGTTACAATTGGAAAGCAAAGACTTGATAGTACTGAGTCTCACTTCCATCCAACCCAAAAGAAACTTGTTTGAGTGCAGGAAAATTAAACACTTTAGTCTCAATAAAACTACATGAATATATATAGCTTCAAAGACTCAAGGCTAAAATGAGTGTATCTTATGTATTTTCCTATCAAACATGTAATAAATACAAGTGATTTGACAAAATGAAACACCCATAACTAGAAATAGCATATAGGAAAATATTCAATTTACACACTTTCTTTTTCATTTTATTTTTATCTCTATTTTTCATCACATCTATCACTTTATCTCTCTCTTCCTTCCACCTCATACCATCTCATTTTTGGGTTTACATTTATCAGGTTCATAGCATACGTAAGCGTGATTCTTTCAAATGGAACTTGTTAGTTGTAATGACCATATAGATATGGACGCTCAAACTTTTATGCTACTCTCTAGATTCAACGATAAGTAAATCTAAACTTAAGTGTGGTGATCCAAAATATAAAAAAATTAATCTTAACTAATTTCACTCTATTTAATTCTCTCTAAAATATTCTTTAATTAATTTAGATTTTATTTTTAACAACCTTATATTATTGCGATATGAATCATATGACTTTCAAAATAGAGAAAGTATTATCATTTGAAACTAGTTCGCCGAAGTATTTCATCAGTAAGCATGAAACACTACTAGAAAAGCTGGATTTCACTACGCCCAATCGAAGTCGGTTTTTGAAAACCGTAGTTGAAATGGGAGCGGTACAATTCAAACACGGTTTGGCCAAGCAACCGTATTTGATTAACTATTCAAAGTCGGTTTATATTCGACCGTCGTGGTTTTAGCTATTTCAAATACGGTTTAAAAGCCTAACCGTAGTTGATTAAATATCCCATGCCGCGTTTCATAAAACCACAAAAGCCCCATTTCGCGAACCCTATTTTTAGGTAAGAGGCTAAATACCAAGGCCGCCTGTATCAAGGTCAAGTCCACACCCACACCCAGGAGGGTCCGCCCTCTCAGAGTCGTTAATGAGAAAGTGGTCGGGATCGATTTGGGAACCACCAACTCTGCCGTGGCAGCCATGGAAGGCGGCAAGCGCACCATCATCACCAACGCCGAGGGCCAGAGAACCATCCCCTCCGTCGTGGCCTACACCAAGAACGGCGACAGGCTCGTGCGTTTCTGTTTCTGCGTTCAGACTTCATAGCTTCCTTTTCTGCTTTCATGGTGTTTTTAGTTTCACGAAAGAACATAGCAGATTTATTTTTGCTTTTATTCCAGATTTTTGCTTTTATTTCATGCATTGTTGTTACTTCTCTTATTTATTTTTTTATTTTATGATTTACTGATTCCTTTTAATTGTTGCCCGTGACTTACTCTGAAGAATATGAATAATATAATGAGTTAGAGATGTTAATGTTAGATCTGAAGTACCTAATCTTCTCAAAGGCATTATTTTCCTGAAAATTCCAGGGGATGTGGTATTTTGAAAATTCCTTCACTCTTTCATTACCTTGCAAAATCAAAGAGACAACCTTCGTATTCGCATTCTCTCTTTTATTTATTTATTAATTAATTCAATTGGGTGCACATCAATTTCATTTTCATTATTTTCCGCCTACATTTCAATATTTTACCATATTCTCTTTGCTACGCTTCGCGTGAGTATGTGTCTAGGGTTTCCTTAACAATTAACAATTTCAATTCCGCATTGCTGCTGCGAGCCCTGCGCCCTCTGTCAAGAATATCGTGAGCTTCAACACCGTGGATTTGACATGATTATTGGTATGCACTATGTACCTTACCTTATTATATGTATTATTATTAACACTACTCTATTTGCTAAATACCCAGCTATGCAAAGTTGGAAAACAAATTTCTTATTTTATAGAGAAACTCCTTTTTTGTTTAGTTAATTTATTTTTCTTTGAACTTGGTATGGTTAGGGTGGCATGGAAATGTCGAGCAACGAAGTCGGGGAGTAGCCATGACTGCTACATTAATTTTTGGGAACTTAGTTAGGATTCTCTGGCACCCCCAATCAAGATAATTTATTGAGAAATTACGATTGCTAGTTGATATGTCTAATGTATGTGCAGGTTTTTTGCATGACTGATTATCTCTATATATTGCTTTTATAATTGGAAGTTGCTTTTCTACTTTGGTATGGCATTTCATTTGTGTGGGGTATGTTTGGCTTTCAGGCTCTTCTGGTTTCAGGTGCTAGTGATGGATTGCTCATAATTTGAAGTGCTGACCACGGACAGGATTCACGTGAACTTGTACCCAAGCTGAGTTTAAAAGTACCATTATTTTCCTCATTCTAACTCCTATTTGTCAATTGCTTATTATGGCTGCAAAACAGGGATAAGCCATTCTTAGTTGTGTCTTAATTACAGTTCCTATTTTCTTTTTGTTGTTCAAGCAATTGCATTCTACATTGGAAGGTGAGAATGCAATTGAAAGGAAGGATATGAGATGAATAACATATTATTATTATAATAGAAAGGAACATCTAAAATTTGGGCACAAGGTGAAATGCAAACTTACATTGAGGCTAATAATGTATCCTTCTTTATTTATGTGCTAGCTTATTTTTCCTGCCTTCCCTTTTTCTACCTTATTATTCTTTTCTGTATGACTCATGCTGATTCCGTGCATGCACATTTCATGGTTAATGATACCACTTAATGCATCTAGGCTCATGATGGAGGGGTTGTGGCAGTTGAGTTGCGGTGCTAATGCCTGGCTATTTTAATTTTTTGTGAAAATTCTCCTGGTAATAGAAAGACTTAGCATGAAAAAGCTTTTGATTCTCAGGAGTTGTGGTGTATAAAGCCAGTTCCCAAATTTAGTGCTTTTTAGCTTTTGATTAAGAGTCACTACATTGATGCAAGAATTGAAATTTACCAATAAAAAATGTTACAACTTTGTTCTGTTTCAGGTACACAGCAGACCTATATTCCTTCACTTCCCCCGTTGACAAGATGCAATCGTGACTCAAAGTTGATAAAGTTGTGGAAGAAAGCTAGTCCTTGTGGTCCTAATATCTCACAGCTAGAACACACCCATGAAGGTCATAATCCTAGGCCATCAACTAGCTGTGGCACCCAGCGCCTCTATGTTCCTCTCTAACATCAACACACTTGAGAAATCACTCTCCCACTGGGCTGGTGTAGTCCCTTCTTCAAGCCGCAAACATAGCGGTCCCTATGTTGAAATAGTCAATTCCTCCATCCCAGTAGCATGTCAATAGCAGTCCCTATCTGTGAAACTCGTTGCTGAGTGGCTTTGTGATAAATCTGTATGTTTACCTCTAAAATCTAAATTACCCTTTTTCTAACATTCTCTCTTAACTCTTGACAATTTTAACTCACTGCATCTCAATTCCTTTTTTCTAAAATCTGTATGTCCATAGCAGAACTGGGCCAGTGAATATGAATGGATTCTAAGGAAGATCATTACATGTTTCTATGACAAAGATTTCAGGTGAAACGCTTATGCTGCATAAGATATTTGATTATATCTTTGCAATTTATTTACATTGTGGTCATTATTTTTTGTGCAAGAGTTTTTGCATTTCCATATGATAAGGGAACCATAAACCATTACTGTTATGTGATAATAGAATAAGGACTGAGCCATTGTTTTCTTAAAATTAAATTTATTTGTGTACTTGAATATGCTGTTGTGACAAATTGCTTCTATGATCAGAAGAAAAACAGTAATGAAATATTTCCACGATTCATCTGAAGCTACACACTATTCAGTTTAACTCAGATTTGTTGAGAAAATAGATGTGTTTTAAATAGGGTACTAATACATTTTCCGTTTTCATGGTGGCAATTTCATACCAGGTTATAGGAAGAGATGCAAACGTATCTAGCTCTGAGGCTGATTAGTCAGGTATGTTACCGTGGAAGTTAGAAAGTTGAACATTAAAAGGAAATTGTACTTGAAAATGGGATTGATCTCTCATTTAAATGCAGGAAAAAAACATTAAGCAAATTTTGTTTCCGTGCAACGGTCCCGTTCATTTGCTGACCCAATAAAGGCTGAAGAGAGTATCCAGATGGTTGATCAATTACAAGATGCTAATATTTGGCAAATTTTGACAGATCTTGTTGATCCAAATACTAGCTTCCATCAAACGCGTGTATACAGGGTAATATGATCTGAAACTGATAGAGATGTGGTTTTGGAGATACTGGTTAGGGAAATAATAGTTACAAATTGCATGGGAATAATATTGATCTTTGGGGAAAAGATATGTGAATTAAATCTTTTAAGTTTATACCCAACACTTGTGGGATATATTTATGAGCTTCAGAACTTGTTGTTAATGCATTTAAATGTCTCTTGTATTTGATTTTCTGTTACTTGTATGAACTTTTTAATAACGTACCAATTAAATGAACTGCATATGTTACTTTTTCAACTTTTTAGGAGTCTAGTAGGACTTAGGAGAGCAGTATTTGAACATTCTGGATGCTTGTTATATCTCATTGTTTAATTATTACAAATTATCTTATGTTTCTTTTTCTATTATTGGAAAGAAATTAAAGGAACTATAATTTATAGTTCTTTGTTTACTGCTGTTGGCATAGTGTTTACTTTTGGCCTGGTCTCCACGATGATTTGCTTAAAATATTTGGTGAAAAACATGAGCTCTATGAATTTCTGAATTTCTATATGCTTAGTTATAGACATTTTAAATTAAAAATAATTATTATAATACTTTCATTTTTAGTATTAATTAAAATATTTAATTTTACCTTCTCCTAGACTAAATTATGAATAATTATTATAAGTAAAATACTTTCATTTTATTAACATACACAGCTTGAATTAAAATATAAAAAGTTTCAAATATATATATATATACTAAAATATAAAAAAAAAAACTTATCTACCAATTAATCAAAGTCAGTTCATTAAAAGCACCGTTTTTGAAATGATACTAATCAAAGTCAGTTCTAGCATAGGACCGTAGTGGAAAAGCAACTGATTAAAATTTTTTTTTTTAAAAACCCATTAATCAAAGTCAGTTCTAGCATAGGACCGTAGTGGAAAAGCGCCTAATCAAAGTCAGTTGCCAAAAAGAACCGTAGTTTAAATGCGCTTATTCGAAGTCGGTTCTTAATGATAACCGTAGTTGAAATGCGACTATTCGAAGTCGGTCTAAGAACCGTAGTTGAAAAGCTTCTTTATCAATGACACCCATTTCTACGACGGTCATATGACCGTAGTTGAAATGCCTGTAGAACCGTAGTAGATTTGCGCGTTTGTAGTAGTGAAAGGTGGTTTAGGAAATGAAGTTCATTTTTTAAGTGAGATAAAATAATGAGGTTTATTTTTCAAATAACTTTTTTCAATAAAAATAAACATCTAAAATGGAAAATTATAAGTTGTCCAAACATGTTTTAACTAACATTTTTATGAGTGTGAATTAGTTTTTTTTACTTGTAATCAAATCTACAAGGAGTACAAAGCAATGTTCTAGTTCCATTTTATGTGAGGTATACTAGCAAGTGGCAACATACTCTTTCTAATCTTAGTTGAGGAATTTTTTTGGAAACTTGTAATCATAATTAATTTCACCAAGCAACCAAGTGAATGACTTTATAATTGAGGAGAGCATACTCATTGTAGCGAAACAAAAAGAAATAATAATAATAATTGATAATTGTGGGCAGTAAATGACTTTATAAGTGGGAGACATCAAGTCTGCCTGAGAAATGTAGGAGAATCCACAAAGAATGTATGAGTCAATGACAATACTACACATAAAGTTTCATGGCAATGATTTTTTTCAAGCAAGATGCAAGAAGAGATGAGTGTGTCTCAGCACTTAGGCAAAAGCTAGAATGACATTGAACAACAACTGAAAAGGACTATTGTTGCACAAAATATTATGTTTCAAAAGAAGAATCTCTTCATCTCCTTAATTTGAAGGACAACAATTAAAGAATCACGACCGATCTCAAAGTGCTTTCTATTAATTATATCACTTTATTTTAATCAGACCTACCAATCATTCTTTCTCACTTTTCCTAAGGAGAAATGTAGGCATAAGAACGGTCTTGTGCGGGCGCGTCAGCACCTAATAGAAACAAATTAACTTAAGGGAGAAAAACGATAAAATAGCTCTTTTTTATTAAGTGGTGATCCATTTTATGTTGCAAAATTAGTAGTAAACTAGTTTACGTCTGGCTTCTTCTTTCTAAAACCTTATCCATAAAAATATTTGTGGGCTTCAATAGCCTCTAAAATATCATCCACAACTACAACAGACATTACCAAAAAAGTGAAAAAAGGATAAAAACCATGCAAGTATTTCTATTATATCATAGAATGGCTTAGGCCCATCTAACTTCACATTGCTGGGAAAAAAATTAAACTATAGCAATTTTAATAAAAAAAATTACGAAAATATTACAGTTTTAAAAGTATTTACGCATCTATAGCAACTAGTCGCGCCTCTCCCTGCGTGACTAATTCTGTCTCTAATTCCGTCGCTAACACTTTTTGCGATGGAATATTTGGCGTGATCACAATATTCAGTCGCAAAAAGTATTAGCGACTGAAATAAAGACCGAAATTAGTGAACGCCTTTAAAATTAATTTTTTTATTTACAATATAATTTTTTTCAATTTTTGAAATTAGTGTTGCGACCACAATATTGTGATTTTTTAATTTTTTTAAACCGAAATCATTAAAAAATTTGCAGTATAATTTTTTTTAAACGTACGACTTTAAAATCAATTTTTTTTACAACTTTAAGTTTTTATTATTATTAATATACGACTTCAAAGCCGGTCTAAAAATCAATGATGAAGATCGGTCTAAAAATACTTTAAAATTAGATAAAAATAATAATTAATAATATTATTACAAAGTACAATAAATTCGTAATTAATTAGACTGAATATTGGCAATATCTAATTTTTTTTTCTAATTTTGGTCTCTATTTCAGGCGCTAATACTTTTTGCGACTGAATATTGTAGTCATGCCTAATATTTCATCGCAAAAAGTGTTAGCGATGGAATTAGAGACAGAATTAGTAACGGAATGAGTCACACCCTGGAGGAACGCGACTAGTTGCTATAGATGCGTAAATACTTTTAAAACTGCAATATTTTCGTAATTTTTTATTAAATTTTTTTGCCTCACATTGCTGCTTCCCCCTTCTGCCCTTCTACACTTTAAAGAATAGTTTGTATATCAAATTCAGGATTCAGATTACTTGATCTAAACACATTGGTCACCATCTCTCTAATTGCATGGATGTTGGAAGCTGAAGTGCAGAGCAACACCATGAGACTGGTTGGCCTCTCTCACTACCTTTATCAATTCTAATCAGCATTCATGTCAACACAATAGCTCCCATGTTGGCTAAATTAAAACAAGATAGTCACTTGAAGATGAAATAGATACTTCGTATCAACACAAAAAAAACTGATATACTTCACTTCTATTGTGAGCTAGACTAAATGTGTTTCTGTTAGTATGCTCTTCCCATTACTTCACCTACTTGTACTATACAAAATCTACCATTTTTGCCCCAAATTCTGATCATGACCCATACTGGAGCTTAGTCTCATATTAATTATCTATTTGTCAGTGGTATATTTCTCACTCAATTTCATAAGCTCGTGATACAACTTTCATTGAGTCTATGTTAACTCAATTTGAGACCACAGCAAAAACCAAAGCTACATACAAAAATCACCAACCCCAAAGTAATTATTCTCATAAATTGTTTAATGATGTGAGGTGAGGTGAGCAATCTTCAAGCAATTAAAAATATTATAAATACATTAGATTAAGCTTCTTCGTTAATTCTCAAAAAATTGACCCAATTCAATTATCATTAGATGGCCTAGAGAGAGATTGACATGTGCATGAATTAAGTAGGGCAAAAGTAAGAATTATAAGATTGATTTGGTGGTTAAAAGAAAAAGCAAAAAAGAGGTTGTAAGTTCGAAATTTTCCACTAACAAAAATTAACAAATAACATTTGTCAACATTAACATCAACAACACATTTAACTCGAGTTAATTGGGGTCAGTGGTAAATAAACCATAGATAAAAAATAAGACAAAAAAAGAGAAAGACTAATTTAAAGCAAGAATGGCCCAAAAATATAAATTAAAGCTCCAGCGAGCATCTTCGCTAGTGTTAGCAAGCATTAATGGGAATCATAATGAGCATTATAAACAGATCGCCATACTTTGATTATCATTAAGAACACCTTATTATAATATGCCATGTCTTGAGAAATTATCCTCAGACCAAATAAATACAAATGTTTATTCCTCAAACTTAATGATAATTCAGAAATAGAGGGGGGCAAAAAACTAATAATCTCTAATAATAATGTTCCACAGCAGTGTCATCATTATTAATTATTATGTACAATTAGGCAGACAGTCGGATCATCCAGTCTTTACCATAATCCAGCTACCACATTCCAAAACTAACTTCTTTTTCGGTGACCTTGTATGACCACATGTAAAGAAGTTCGGGGATAATTATCAACTCCTCAACCTTACTGATTTGCCTGCAAAAAATGAGTAGAATGAGAGATTGTGTATACCTGCAACTAAAATTGTTGTTTTCAAAAGAAAACCACATTATAAGCAATCCACATAGTCAGTACTCCGTTTCTTACTTTCTTACCACCAATATTTTTCTTGATATTTCAAGGCCCTCCACAACACTATTTAAAAAGATACTAAAAAATACATGTGAACAAATGGATTGGTGCAGTCAACTTTTGAAGCTTTGATATGCTAATTTGTGTTAAAATAGATTTAGAAAAGGAATAATAAGTATGGTGGGTTCAAACCAAAAGCAGTTATGTCATAAGTGGCAATTCAAAGTGAAGCTACTAAATAAAAATTAGATCACCTAATTTAGAATAGCTCCATCACTCAATTCTAACCTATGACTATAAATCTCAAATTTTGCCTTCTTGTGTACTTACAAAATCAAATTGTTCCACCAAACATCTTTCGAAGTATAATCCCAAGACAGTTTGCACACTCATTAGACAGTGTAGGTTCCTCCACCTAATCACCCATTGTCTAACAACACAATCTATGTCACCCCTGAAGCTAGTCTCCAAAACCAAGCTAATACAACCTTTGAAAAGGATCCTCCAAGGTTCCAACCAATAAAAGGTAAGAGTATGAGCATGTATATGGTTCATTTAGTGCATGATATGGCCAAGGGGCGCAATAGTTAACAATAAAATATCACTATAGAAAATTCTCATCTAGATAATACCTGTGAATACAAGAAGGTTCCAAAGATGGCAATAGCAGCTCCTAGAGCATTAATAGGCTGAACTGGTGTGTGGAAGATAATGATTGAAGAAACTATAACAGATATACGTTTCATGGTATTTCCAATGCTAAATGTCAAGGGAGAAATCTCATCCAGAGACATGTATGACACTTGATTGTACAAATGATAAAATATGCTCTGAGCTGCCACCCACCTGTTGTGCACAAGTAGCAGCCATATGTTTAATCATAAGACAAAGAAATGCAGAAGATTTTCAGAACCACAAGTGAAAGGACAAGAACATTAGATAACTCAATCAAAAACAAAAGAACTCAGGTCAAAGTCCTGTTTGAAAATCCAACCACATAAATCAGGTTTCATACCAGCTTTACAGTCAGCAGCATGTGTGTATGTGAAGGTGAGAACTCTTAATTATTGTGAGAAATGAAAACATTCAATTACAACTATTAGATTGAAATTAACTGTTAATTGCATATGTAATTTCCAATCTCACATGATCTTTGATTAAAAAGGAAAAAATCACATGAGATTTGACCACTCTACCACTGAGCTACTGAGGAACAACGGGAAATTAGAGCTCATAGAGTTCAATTCCTGTTCTCAACTCATGACCAATATGAGCTCGAAGTTTCCTTCGTAATATAAACAATTTGAACTGAAAATTTAAAATCAAATGTTTATAATGAAATGTTTGCATTTCTCAAAATAACCGAGAACAAGATTAAAAACAAAAATCATGTGACTTTTTAGTCATGCTACTTTTAAGTAGCTTTTAATGTTGATCATGTATGTCTAGTTATACGGAAAAATATTTGCTCTATTTTCCAATAACTACAAAGCAACTCCATAAACAATCCAACCACCTCCACCTTACCTTCTCCTGCTCTGAGATAGTGTACACATTACAAAAACATATGAACTAATAATTTGCCCAACATCGAATAAATTTGAATTTCTGAAAAGGACACAAGATGTGGACAATAATTTTCGGAAAAAAATATTATGAATTTATGACAATTTCAAGATATCACCTTTACAGAAACATAGCATGGATACATCAGATACAGTAGACATTTTGTAATTACCATATAATTTGGGGTCCAATTTGAGAGAGTGCTGTTCGCCATCCAGCTGCCCACATCTGTGGTCCCTCCACAGCAATCGCAAACGGTGTGAGAATTACAAGGGACAACATAGATAAACAACCATAGTAATTCATTCCACTAATATCCTTTCCCTTCATGCCCTTTTTCGAATAGATATTACGGAGTACAAATGCCAAATTCGATATCATAGCCCCCATAAAACCTGAAAAATATAATAAAATAGTAATGAAATCAAAACCAGGAGGGTGTGAAGGACTCCTATGCAGAAAAGATGAAAAGTTAGGTACATTCCATCATAACCTCTGCTAATGGCATAAACACCCAAGAATCTTATATAATAGTAAATCATCCATTCCGTTGGTGCTCAACACAAGCATGAACACATAATAATTAAATAAATATATAAATAGAATTCCAGTAATAATCACTTTGCTTGTGGAGGAAGGGGAAGGGGATTGTGACATTGCCTTAATCAATAACTTGCCATCAAATTATCTTCTCTAGGGTCAAATTTTTGAGTTCAAGTCAGATTATCTTCTCATATCTAACTTTTATACTATGCTCAACAACAAAATACATAATCGAACAAAATTAGATAACAAATCATTTTTTTTGTTAGAAAAGCAACTTCTTTACCAATCATATTGAAATTAAGCTCAGTCACAGCTGCAAGAGCACATCCACCGATGATTGGAATCAAAGACAGGTAGACTGGCGCTGGGAATTCCTCGCCCAGTAGCCTGGAAACCATTACACTGAAAGCAGGCTCGGCACTCTTAATAATATGGGTGAATGATACGGCAACTTTTGACATGCTAACAGTTGCCGCTACATGTCCTATTGTATGTAAAACAGCAACCTGCGGGGGGAAACAGCAAACACTAAGGTCCCAATCCATATCAAGATGTTAATAAACAAATAAATAAATAGGGGGAAAAGCCAAAACGATTCAAGTTCTTAATTAAATTGCGGTCTTCATCAGGGTCCTTGATATTGCGGCGAATTTTAGCAACAAAGGCTCCAAAAGCCTTGACATTGTGGCCAAAATCACAGTCACAAACAATTTTCTAAAACCTTTCCAAAACTTCCATCGTTGAAAATATAAAAATCTCTCTTGTAAACCTGCTCCCAATTCATCAACATAGTTTAAATGAAATAAATTTTCTCTTTTCTCTTTTTCATGAAATCGTCAAGCTTCTCTGAAGTCAAACCACACACACACACACACACACACATAAAAATCGAGACATGGGACAAAATAGTTCTTAAAAAAAATGTTTTCCCTAGAACAAGTGCACGTAATTATAACAAATGAACAAACAAAAAAGCATACTTTCATTTTCTCCCATCAAATTTATCCTGAGGAAACAAACAAGTGAGTCACTTACAGGGAACAAATTCTTCCAGAACTGAAGATCAGTCTTAGGAGGCTCAACTATCTTGGTGGCCCAACAGAACAACATTATGAGAGAGCCACATGCAAGGGAGAGAGTTGAGGTAAGCCAAGGGTATGGGAATGCATTCAGCACCTTCTTGTTATAAATGTTGAACACCACATTCAGTGCCCACCATGTTGCAAAGTATATCCCAATCTTCACCTTCTTAGAAGCCTCTGATGGAGCCCCAGCCTCTCCAACCTCTGATCTATCAGCCTCATAAGCCTCACATGTCACGAAATCAGCAAGCTCACGCCTCACCAGAGACCCAACGAAATCTCCAAAACCAACACGAGAAAGGTGCAGTGGCTTTTGCACTGACACCAATGATCTCAGAGAGTTTTTTTCCCTTGAAGAAGGTGAAACAAGGGAACATGACTGAACTGGGGTTGAAGGTGAACACTTTTTACGCAGGAAAAGATCAGAACCTCTGATCGATATGGCGGGTTGTTTCACGGTGCAAATCATGGTGTGTGATCACACTGATGAAACGATGAAAAATATATTTAAAAACTAACAATAAAAATTTAAACTTTCTGACGAGAACCTTAATGGGTTGCTAAATAATTAATCGGAGAATCAAAAAACGAGAGAAGAAAGTAGGGATCCCGTGCGAATGTGTCAGTGTCAGAGCCGTGATACGAACTCTCACGGACTGAGCACTATTTTTTTTTATGTGATTTGAGAATGTCGCTGTGATGGTTTGGCTCAATGTGAATGTGATGCCCCTCTGAGATCCTCAGATGTTTAGTTTAGTGCAAATCGAAGTTACTGCGGCAGAATCCGATAAACATACTAGGTTGTTATCTTAATTTAGAAAAGATAAAGCATAAAAATAGAAAAGATATGGTAAACTTTTTAAGGATCGATGATTAGGAATCTGTTTTGGGAGATGCTGAGACGAAGGGAATATATAGAATCAGGATTTTTAAATAGTTTTAAGTAGTATAAATAAATTTTTTAGTATTTAATTAAGACGGTTAAGATTTTTTTAAAAAATAATAAAATTTAGTGTTATTTAATTATGGTTTTTATAATTTATAAAAAAATTATTTAAAATACATAAATTTTGATAGATTATTTTTTAAGATTTTGATGAATTTTATTAAATTTTTTAGTATAAAATATCAAATATATTTTGATGGATTATTTTTTAAGATTTTGATGAATTTTATTATATTTTTATTAAAAAATATTCATTAAATAATTTCACCAAAATTTTAGAGCTAGATTTTTTTATTTGTTATCATATTTTATTTTTTTCATCACAATATTTTTTATCTCTTTAATATTTTTAAGATGTGTCATATGTTTTTCTTATTCTTTTGAAATATTTTTTATTAGTTAACATATTTAACAAATTGTAACTATATATATATATATATATTTTATCTTCAAAGTTCAAAATTCAAAAGCTATCTTTTTCTCTCAATACCAACTTAAAATCACATGCGTTATAAGAATATTAAATTTAAACTTCGTGTAATTTTTATATTATTATAAATTTTAAGCTATCATTTTTTATATTTAATTAAAAATAATAATTTTATATTACCAATCTATTAATCAATTAATCAAACTTTTTTATAATTAACATAGATTGGTACATTTATAATTAACATAATTACAATCAATAATCAATTATAAGTAACATGGATTATATATAATATAATAATTAATAATTATAATAATTATTATTTAATAATTAAATTAATCAACCAATTATATAGTTTTTTACCAATCAATTATATATATGAGATTATGTAGGGCAGTATAATAAATATTTTTATATATTAATAAAATTGAATTATAATCTACTATATGAATTAGAGTACGTTGGACAAAAATATAATTTATTTATTGATAATTAATTTACACTGAATTAATAATAATAATTTAGTTTATATATTTAAAAGTTGAAATAATAATAATATTAGAGGTAATCAGTCAATTATATAATATTTTAGATAATGATAAATTTGTTAATATTTGAATTAATCAATCAAATTATATATTTTTTACTAATCAATTATATATTTTAGATATTTATGAACAGATAGTTATTTACAGAAATAGAATAAAAATTAAATAATGCCCTAATAGAATTAGAATGAATAAAAAAATATAATATATTTACATAATAGAATAATATTTATTTTAATGAATAATTTTATTTAAAAATAATTTTGGAAAAAACAAATATGAAATTGACATGAGACACCACTTTATAGAATCAAACTTTTTACTTTTATACATATATTGTAGATAGATTCTACTATCTGTTGACCTATCTTCTCCATAAAAAAAAATTGTCTCTTTATCTATTTTCAAATTAAAATGATAGACAACAATTTTAGTTTTTCAATTCGAGTATTATTCATTAAATAATTTTTTAATATAAAGAATGTTTATACTTTATACACCAAAATTAATGACTATATTACTTTTTTTAATGTAGAAAATTAATTTAATTGATAATATTATACAATATATATATTCCATAGCATTGTAAATATAGTTTGAAATGGTTGACAAAATTTCATATGATGATTATGACAATATATTATCTTGTTTCATTTAGTTGTTTGGAATACATAACCGACATGATATGATTAACTTATTTTACCACCCATTTTATTTTGTCGTGTCAATTCATTAAGAAACTAAAATTAAAAACTTAGAAATGTAAAGTGTAATTTAAAAAATTAGAAATGAAAATTATTTTGTCATTAACTTTATTTTTATGAGATCAGTGGTTGTAGTTGTGAATTGGATGCTATAATTTCATCTAGCACTAGCTTTTGTGGCATAGTGTCGATAAAAAATAGATGCTAAATTAGGTGGTGTTTGGTTTGATGGCTTATTTTCTGTTTTTATTTTTAAACTTTTAAGATTTATAAAACATATATTAAGAATAAAATACTCCAAGGCATCATTGCATTTTTAGTTATTTATAAAAGGCTGAAAATGTTGATTGTTGTTTTCAGTTTTGGATATCTTTTTTAAAATATTTTTAGATAAAATATTTTTAAAATTTTAAACAAACGTTTTTTCACTCTTATTTTTTGTTTTCTTTAAAAATTGAAATAAAAAATACTCAAACCAAACACTGCCTTATACTTTTCTTATGATTATTGCAAATCATTCATTTTGTCATTACCTTCATTTTGATGAGTTAAAGTTGATTGTAATTGTAAATATACTCAATGTTAGAAACAATGTTATTAAACTCATATGGAACTTGGACAATCTAATTCACAAACAACAATAAAGGAGTAGATAGAGAGAGAGAGAGAAAAAAAGATTTTATATTGGTTCGATCAACATAACCTACACAAAAAGGGAGACAAAATATGAAGCTGTATAATTTTGTAGAAAGAACATGCAAATAATCTTAAATGTTATATACAAACACATCAAATCATTACTAACCAAAAATACTATCCTCTCAACTAACCCTGAAGGGTATTAAATTATACGATCATTTACCAAATCTAAGATATGCTTGAACTTTTGATTAGTAGACATATCAATTGGATTGACTGTGTTGTGGCTATTTCTTTATGGAAAACAAATTACATACACTCACATCTCAGATGAAATTCACTCGGCATCATAGGTTGGATTTTTAGCTAAAGTCAATGCATTATGAATATCTCAATAAAAATATGTATTTACATATTCAAACCCAAATCATGAATAAGATCTTATAATTTCATACATTTTTTTTTACAAGAAGTTATTTAAGACTTCTTATTTAATACTCATCTAACCCTCCTCCCCCATATTAGACCATATTCCTTTTGTTAATGACATATACTTCACTTTTTTGGTAGACAAAACAATAATAAGTCAAAGCATTGCTCTCCAACTAATAGCACATTCATAAATAATGAAGATAAAAAGCATGTCTGGGAAACTGGTGAAAGCCCCTCAAACGTAAGTTGAGTCCAATAGTATTAGAGGAATTCTTTTTACAAACCTAGGTCTGGGATCTCCTAACGAAGACCTAAACATGCACATAAAAAGTTATCTTTGAAGGGGTTCTGAAAAATGATTATAATGAATAACCTCCTAAAAAAGAAAAATATATATAAAATAATCACAAATGGATGAGAAAAATAAAATATAAAAAAGACCCTACTCTATTTATCTTCATTCAAATTTAATCTATAAAGGAAAACTCCCTACACTGTTATTCAATTTGTGTAAAAATATAATTTATCAACAAAAGAAATATAAACAAGTCAAAAAATATTTTTTTATTTAATCACAATTATCCTCTAATTAATAATTTTCTTATTTAATCATAATTCTTATAATGTATGCTAGTGTAAATGAAAAACACTCCTTTTTCCTTAAAAAAAAAAATCACTTTTGGGCTCTGGGCCTTGGCCTGACTTAATTGGATCTTGCACTATATAAAAGAGTTGGGTGGGTTAATCTAAACGAGTGTATGGAGTGAAGAATACTTTCCCTCCTCTAAGGTACCAATTTTTCTTAAACCCTAAAACACTCACTGAAGAAGCTGCTGCAGAAGAGAATTTCGATTTTTACAAAATGTCGATGTCGAAGAGTTCCAAGATGCTTCAGTACATCAACTACCGTATGCGTGTCACCATTCAGGACGGTCGCCAGCTCGTAGGAAAATTCATGGCCTTCGACCGCCACATGAACCTCGTCCTCGGCGATTGTGAGGAGTTCCGCAAGCTTCCTCCGCCCAAGGGCAAGAAGCCAGCCGAAGGCGGCGACCGCGAGGACCGCCGCACGCTCGGCCTTGTCCTCCTCCGCGGCGAGGAGGTAATCTCCATGACCGTCGAGGGCCCTCCTCCGCCGGAAGAGTCCCGCTCCAAGGCAGTCGGCGCCGCCGCTCTCGCCGGCCCTGGTATTGGCCGCGCCGCCGGAAGAGGTATCCCACCCGCTCCCGTCGTCCAGGCTCAGCCTGGCCTTGCCGGCCCTGTCCGCGGTGTTGGCGGCCCCGCCCCTGGCATGATGCAGCCGCAGATCTCGCGCCCGCCGCAGCTCAACGCACCGCCGGTGTCTTATCCCGGCGGTGGACCGCCTGTGATGAGGCCTCCGGGGCAGATGCCGGGGCAATTCGCTCCTCCTCCCATGTCGAGGGGTCCGCCACCGCCGATGCCGCCAGGGCAATTTGCACCGCCGAGACCTGGTGGCCCTCCGCCACAGTTCCAAGTTCCGCCGCAGTTTGGACAGAGACCCATGGGGCCTCCCCCTCCTGGACAGATGGTGAGAGGACCACCGGCTCCCCCTCGCCCTGGAATGCCGGCTCCACCACCACCTCGCCCTGGCATGCCACCGCCACCTGGCAGCGGTGTTCCGGTGTTTGGTCCTCCTCGCCCTGGCATGCCCCCTCCGCCAAACCCTCCAAATCAACAGCAACAGTAATGGGAGAATTATTGGTAGGTTTGTATTTGTTGTTTTGTTCAATCCTCTGTTTATGTGTTTTTGTGTGTGTTTGCAGAATTGAGTGAGTCAGTGAGTGTATGTGTGAGTCTTTGAGTGTGCGTTTGTAAAATTGATTTTGAAGTTGTTTATGTTTGATTGATTTTAATATAATAGTTAGTTTGATGTAAAATTTAGTTAAAAATTTTCAACATCAAAGTTTTAAATTGCTGATGCCATCGCATTCCTTGATATTGTTGGAATTTGTGGACTAGTGCTGCCACAATTGTGGCCATGGACATCTCAAATTAACCTTCACTTTGCGACTGAAATTTCAAAAGTTATTTTTTATCACCTCTAGTCTGACAATGACCAAATTTGTATCTTTTCTAAAACCATGGTTGACAAGAGGCGGAATCAATTTGTTTACCATCCACTGAGCATCCAGACACACATTCTGTGTTTTATGTGTATCTTGCACTCTTCCTTTTTGTGCGAGAGATAGAGATTTCTAGAAGGATAATTAAATGGTAAATTAAGATAAGATGAGATCATGCATTTTGCAAGGAAAAACTAATTTTGTTATCATAAAAGTGATCGACCAGGGCCCTCTTTTTGTTTTTATTTGTAAGGGTGTTGGAGTCGTGTGGCTATTAATAATACCAACTCAAATTTATGTTTGGGCTTGAAGCAAAATTTAACATCAATACCTTTTAGTCAAGTTTCTAGACTCATTAGGATACCTATCGATAATTCGACATGATTGTGACTTTTGAGTTGCAGAGTAAAATTATAGTATGCTGTTTGCCATAAACAATTTTTGAATTTACCTTTTTGATATGCTGTTTTAAGAGAAGATATATATTTATATTGTATGTGTGTATATACACATATGTTCCCACCCTTTTGCCTTTCCATTATCTTTAGTTGTGGCCAGATAAGTGCAAAGCTGGCTTTCTTGGTGTTTTATTGTTATTCCTGTTGGGAAATCATCAAGGAAATAACTTCCCTACAAACTAGGATAAGCTATTTGCAAACTCTAACCAAGGAAATTAAATGCTAACTGATCCAAATGGTGGTAAGGCAAATGTGTAATTCTTTCTGTTCCCTTTACCTTTGTAAAGGAGCATGCTTTAGCAAAGTTGTCAATAGTGCCAAATAGTGTTGCTATCCTGTGCTTGCAAAGTGTAGCAGCTGGAGCATTTTACAAAAATTGAATAGTTCTGCAGTCAGTGTTATCAATGGTGGATGGCTGAAATCCAAATTTCTGCTACATAAACATGCCATTGCGCCCTATGGTGCCTGCCATAGTGGGCTTCCCTTCACATTGCTGTCTATGGTGGTTGGCAAAAAATAGAACCGCCATGCCATTCCACCATGGCGGCCTTGGCATTGCCAAACACCCACCCTTTTCTGGGAACATATCCAGTATTTCTCAGCATTTTCTGTCCAGTTGTGACAGTTGGCCATCCCCAACATCTGCAGCCTCTGCTCTCCATAGTTTATGATCATCCCTGAGAATTATATGTGACCTTTGCTGCCTTGCTTTGTTCTGTTCATATGTTCTGTTTTTCAATCCCTCTGAAACAGGTATTATCTTGTACTCTGACTCTCTTCAAAGTTTATCCGTTAATCTTTTTATTCTAATTGGTTAGAATAAAAGCCATCCCGCAGTTTAGCTATAGTATTTTCAGGGTCTGCCTCTCAGCCGATATTTGGGATTGACAACTATGTTCTTCAGAGAACTGCCTATTCTTAATGTTGGCAAACTCAAGAATCTATGTAAAAATCATGTTATAGTCATATATAAGATTCTATTTTATAGTCTTGGAACATCCATTGACTTGATATTTGAACTGATAAGAGTTTACTTCATAAAAAAACCTATCTTAGATTCGTAGAATCCAAACATTCATAGTTCTGACTTTTTTTGCCATTACCCTGAATATATGCCCCATGTCTCCACCCTAGATATATTTTCAAGAGTGTTCATCCTAGTTTCAGTAGCAACAGTGTTACTTGATTTGCATCATGGTAATGGATGAGCCGTGAACTGTATGTTTCAAATCAGGCTAAAAATGACAAAAAGTAAATATTGTTACGTCAAAATACTGTGTTTTAGGAAAAATAGATGTCACAGGACAGTAGATTTTCAGGCTCTTGGACTTGTGAATTTATGCATGTCTCCCCAATGCTACCCACTAGACTGCCTTTTGGCGAGAAATTACATGACTCAAGCTTGTGGACTGTCAGATTCCCTCATGAACTAGTGAATTTATGCACGTCTAATAAATTCTTCTTAAAAAAAACAATGTAACTCAACTTGTTTTCTTGACTTGGAGTTTGACAACCATTTCTATCATGTTCAACTTACTTTTCACTGAATCAATGTATCCATTACTGTTGGCATCTTAATTACTGTCCAATTTATATATTCATTTTATTTTAACTAATGATTTGGTATGGTTGAGGACATTGCTTCTGTACCCAGCATTTTAGATGTTAGTGGTCTATTGTCTGAAATATATGGTGATGATATGTGGTCTTCTATTTGATCTGTGAAATATATATTTTCCTATTGTTTTTTGTGGTTATTGTCTCATTGTGGTCTCTATTTGTGTCCCATCCTTGTGTCATTCTATGAATTGAATTTTAACTGCTCTAATATTATTTAGCTTCCAAACATCATTTGTTTGCATTCCATATTAAACTCAATATAGTAGAACTATGTAAGATTCTTAACAAGGGATTTATATGGCTTTTCTCCATCATTTCCTGTGTATTCTGTCTCACTTGTGAAATCTTTTACCTTTGTCATTATTGGACTGCATTCTTTTAGCACATTCACTGATTATTGGAAAATTATCGTGGTTGCTCTTGATTGAGACTGACTGAATTCTGCTTGCATATAGTAATAGAGAACTTCAAATTATCGTGGCAGGTTTCTTACTGTTAATCTGAAGATATGGACTCCGAGCTTCTTGTACGCAATTCAATATCCAGCTTGTACTTAGGAACTGATTGTTGCTTGTACAACCTTGAATCACTCTCTTCTTAGGGATTGTTTTTCTGATGTCTTGATGAGAATGTGTAATGTTAGAAGAACAACTTTATGTTTTGGAGGGAGTTATTCTACTAAAACCTGAGCACTAGACATATAAGTCGGCTGTGTAGATTTTCAGGGGAAAAATGCCGGATTGCATAGACAGCGTTCTGATTTGAGTGTAGGACAAGACCCCCCCTATATCATTTGGGTTAACATTACATAATTATGACTTTGCTAATGTTTCTGAATCATTTTATTTTTTATTTATCTGCAGTTATTTGGGCTTTGTTTTTCTTAGTGTGTATATAACTATATATATTGTGGAGAGGCAAATGTAATAGGAAGATTAACCAGGAACTAGGTGGATTATTAAAAATCGGTTATGTTGACATTCTAATATATTTAATTACGGAATTTAACACGTATTTGGGAATGGGTCGTTTTTTCTTGATTTTTATATATACTGGCAAAAATAACTGATTAGTTTTTCAAATTCACTTAGTTATTGATAAATTATTTAGTATTTTTGTCTGAACTGATAGGATAAATGTATGACTGACTGAAAAATGTATCATGTTTATGATTTCGTACATTTAGAGATGAATATCTTACTTTATAATAAAATATTAATAGTTACTTATTGCCTATTAACTTTCCTTTTACTATTATTTATTTATTTATTTTTATCAAAAGTTTTTAAACAGAAAATAAAAACAACAAAACTTTATGATAAAGAAAAATGTACTATAAAGTACTTATTGAAAAAAAAGAAGGATCAAACAAAGAAATCACAATTTTTTATTTACTAAAAGCTTAATGGTTCGATTGTGAACAAATTTTTCTTTGACAAAGAGTGTAAAATTTACCAAAATATCATTTTTATTATTAATTATCTTAATGTGATTCATATTATTATTATTATAAAATAAATATATCATGAAATATACAAAATATAGTTCGGTAACGATTATTGAAAAACAAAAGAGGAAGCAATATGCAAAGTGGGGCAAGATAGTGGGCTAGAAGAGAGAAAAGATAGAATAAAAAATAGATATTTTGGTCTTTTAAGTAGTTTGTATCGAGTAATAAATCATAAAAAAAAAGTATTTTGTCCATATTTAAGTTGTCTTGTTTTCTAATATTTTTTAGAACCAAACACGAAACAGCTAAAATTATCCCATCCAATGCCACATTTTATTTTTCAAATAAAAAAAACCCTAAGTTAATTGAATTCTAACTAGATATCCACACATAAAATATACCCCTAAATTTGCAGTATTCGTGGCAATTCCTGGGTTAAGAAATTTTTAACCAAAACTATGAGGATTAAAAGCAAGACTTAAATTGCAAATAAATTAAATTATGAGCCTAACATTACTATTTTTTAAGTGATAGAATTATATATGTTTTATGACAATTTTATGTATGCATATTTAATTGGAGCCAATAAAAATGTAAAATTTATTATGTTGTCAATAAATTATAAATCGCCATATAATCGAAAGCGGTTTATTTGTGTGATTAGTATTTTAAAAGTCATAGGATTTTATGTAATTGGCTAACGTCTATATCAATCAATAGTATATTAAAACTAATGACTTAAATCCTCTAAAAAAATTAATTAATTAAAATAAACTTATAATATAATTAAAATTTTCCTTGTGTTGCCAACCAATTACGGATTGCCATATCATATTATTTATTGTAATTTTCAAGTCAATAAATATTACTTGTTTTAACTTTGAAGTTATCAATATTACTTAAAATGCTATTTAGTTAATTAATCAATACAACTTTTTTTTACAACAAGAGTAATTAAAATATATAATTTATTTTATTTTATAAATGGCGTTCCACCAAGCTAGTTTATAATTAAGCACGGCGTGAACGGAAAAACAAAACCCTTTTCGATCCAATCGCTTTCTTAGTTTCTCTCCGTCTTCAAATCTAGGGTTCCTGCAATTGTAGTTGCCGTTGCCACCGTGAACCACCGCGAACGCTACCACCGGAATAGTTGCCGCCAATTTCAGGTTCGTTCTCTCTCTCTCTCTCTCTCTCTGCGTTGTTTGTATATTGATTGGACGATTGATATTCTTCGTTGGTAATGCTTTTATTGAAAGACCGAGAAGGATGGAAGTGTGTTTCAATACTGAACCAAAGATATTGGAACAGAGAATGCTTGAAAAACCATTGATTTATTATTGCATCGTGTTGAGAATCAAAGTAAAGTTGTTTTTGTCATCGGGTTCCTCTGGGAATCTTTGCCAATTGATGATGACCTTCGACTTTTAAGGATTTCAATTAACGTGTGAGGGAAAAAGTGAAGTTATTTAACGTGGATGCTTGCTCCAAAGTACTCTGCTTCTTGTTTTCTAATGCTTAAGAATCTTAGCTTTTGTTCTAATGCTGTTTTTGTTGTGTTCTTTTTTCCGTTATAACGTAATTTCAGCTGTAAGGAAACAGTGTGTAGGATTACTGATAACGTTTTGTTTGATCTGAAATGTGACATCCAGATTTGTGATGGGAAAAAATGAGTTTCTCACACCTAAAGCAATTGCCAACCGAATCAAAGCAAAAGGATTGCAGAAGCTTCGGTGGTATTGCCAGATGTGTCAGAAGCAGTGCCGAGATGAGAATGGGTTTAAATGCCATTGCATGAGTGAAGGGCACCAGCGTCAAATGCAAATTTTTGGACAAAACCCACACCGGATAGTTGAGGGCTATTCCGAAGAGTTTGAGACCACTTTTCTGGAGCACATGAAGCGCAGTCACCGATTCAGCCGTGTGGCAGCCACTGTAGTTTATAACGAATACATAAACGATAGACACCACGTTCATATGAACTCCACTCAGTGGGCTACGCTTACTGAGTTTGTTAAGTACTTGGGTCGAACTGGCAAATGTAAGGTTGAGGAAACACCCAAGGGATGGTTCATTACATATATAGATAGAGATTCCGAAACCCTTTTCAAGGAGAGGATGAAGAATAAGAGAATCAAGGCAGATATGGTAGATGAAGAAAAGCAAGAGAAGGAGATCAGGAGACAGATTGAAATGGCTGAGCAAATGATGCAGCCGGCTACTTCTGAGGTGGATCAGCCTTCACAGGTTGAGCCTCCAAGGGAACTGAATATGGAAGATGGAATCAAGATAGGATTTTCTCTGGGGTCATCATCAGCTAAACCTGTGGTCAAGGAAAAACATGAGGCGTCAAGGGTGGTGTTTGATGAGGGTGATGAAGAGAAATATAATGAAAGGAATCCCAGAAACAATTTGAAGAGGAAAGAAAGTGGAGGTGGAAAATCAGCTTTGGATGAAATGATGAGGGAAGAAGAGAAGAAAAAGGAAAAAATTAATCGGAAGGATTATTGGTTGCATGAGGGAATTGTTGTCAAGGTGATGAGCAAAGTCTTGGCAGAGAAGGGATACTACAAGCAAAAGGGCGTTGTGCGGAAGGTAATTGACAAGTATGTTGGAGAAATAGAAATGCTTGAAAGCAAGCATGTGCTCAGAGTTGATCAGGCAGAGCTTGAAACTGTGATTCCACAAGTTGGGGGGCGTGTAAAAATAGTCAATGGTGCATATCGAGGATCAATTGCTAAGCTGTTGGGGGTGGATACAGATGATTTTTGTGCTAAGGTGCAGATTGAGAAAGGAGCCTATGATGGCAGAGTACTGAAAGCTGTGGAATATGAGGACATTTGTAAAGTAGCCTAGGGAGTTTGATGGAATTAATGACTCAATGGTTCTGTTTTATTACATGAATTGTAAAATATTCGTTCTTATGCATCTTTCTCTAGCGTGTCATCTTTGTAGCACAAATCATATCATTATCTTATATTGGATACAATTCTTGGAAATTTATATTTCTGACTATAATTAGGCCCTAAACGTGCAATAAAAGATGGTGGCTGAGAAGGCTGAAATATCATGTTGCAGGTGCAATTAGACTACAGTTTTATTTTGTAGTTTTGTGGCGAGTAAATTTGAATTCTCATTCTTGCCTTTTGTTTTCTGTTTCTTTGAAAGCTTAGTCAACAACAATCAAGTTTTTATTTTAACTTGATGCCCGGGTGGGGTCAACTACTTGTATGAAATGAAGCCATTTTATTTTATCATAAATCATTTTTAATAAACACAAGTTGCAGGTGTCAAAAGTTCATCTCTTCTTGCCATATAATGTTCAATTGAAATGCGATTGAACTCTCTGCTCCCTTGTTTGAAAAGGCTACATTTTTATTAATAACAGACAGAACAATATCCAAGCACAATGAGTGTTTTAAGTTTTGGGACAAAATTACTTCAATTGATAAAAAAAGTATACCACACCAGAACGCCTGCATCCCACAGCATATAAAAACCACCCCATATCTAGTGCGTTAGAGATGATGACATTGCGTTCCATAATTATCATTCAACCCAAGTGTAAATGCTCCCAAAGTCCAATTGCAATGGAACACCAAATTGGCATAAACCAGGTATTGAGTCAGAGATTATGGCATCCATATTTTAGTGCACACAAATTGGCATAAACCATGCAGCAGCCAAATTTCTGCTACTAGTCACATGATGAATTTCCTACGCAAATGAACATTAAAAATAGATCACCAGCGTACACCATGAATCACCTTATGTTGGCTGTGAAGATAATCAGCATGAGTAGCCACGGGGAGCTTCCTCAAAGAATCAAGCTAGCTAAGAATATTGATTCATTTGCTTTTCTTTCTTTTTGTTGAGCAGGAGCAGGGGCATTGGAGCAAGAGTGATTCAGAGTACACACATTGGGGTTATGCAAATCTTGCAGCATCTATTAACAAATATATTTTAGTAGTTATCAAGAAAAGAAAACTTTCACATAGGTGGCCTTAGAAAACTAGAAAACTTTTCTAAAGAATCACAACTCAAATCTAAATCCGTGTGGAAGTTTTTATTAACTAATTTGATAAAGCTGCAATATCAGTGTCACACTTTTCGTTTATTGGTAAGTTAAACTGTTTCACTTGAGACTTGCTAAAGTTTAAAATATTACACTTCAAAAACAATTTGTCACAAGCATCACACCGCTGGTTTTACTAATTTGTATTGATCACAAAGCTGCAATCATCGTTTCCATTTTTCAGTGTCTGTTCAAGTATTTTGCTTCTATTCTGCATTTTGACTTAATGGTCTCAGTTGCTTCCTTCTTAATGCTAACAACAAATGTTAGGCTTCTACAGTTTTGTCTTGAGTGGTTAAATTTGATTGTTTGAATTTGGAAGCACAGATATTTATACCATAAAACAAGCCACGTTCCAGTCTTTACCCCTCTAGAACATAAAGGCTTTGATCTTTGGAAATGAAAATATGGTTATGAATTTCTTTCTATTCTATTATTATTATTATTATTTACTACTTACTAGCTAGTGTTTGGTTGTTTTAGAATTTTTGATAGAATTGATTTGAATTGTTAAACATATATATCTAAATTAACTTTGAGAGAATATATTATGGTGTAAACTTTAAAGTACTTTTATATTTTTATATTTTCATTCTATTACAACTCATTAGGATAACTTTATTGATTTTTACGATAACTATATTGAAAGTCATATTATGTGCTTAGCCATTAAACTGATTATCTTTAGTTACAGATTTTATATTAAAACTCATGTAACGTGTGAGATTGATTTGTAGTGACAATCAAATAAGCACTTACGCTGTCAGCAGTGTATTCTGTGATATTCTGTTTAATGCATATAGGTATATAGAATTGCACAGCTTCGATGTCTTTGTACTCTGCTTTATTTCTTGTCTTAGTTACTCTATACTTTGACCATTCATTCAGAGAACAACTTTCACAAAAAAAATAAAAAATTCAGAGAAAAACTGTTCAGAATTCAAACTTGTAGCTAGGGACAGACACAGAGGGGTTATCTTGTTTGTAAAATTTTCCATATATATAGTACAAATTTTTTCTGCACGAATGAGACAACCAGGTGGGAGATATTTTCATTGGTTTTTAATAAAATAAAGGAAAATAATAATTATGGAGAATAAAACATGATATTAATTAAGAAAGAGTATGCTTGTATTTTGTTTTAAAGTAAAAAAAAAACCTACTAATTTTATTTATAGTTATTTATTTTAAAATTTTCATAGTAAACTATGTAATTATATTTAACGTCCATGATTTTTTAATGAAAACAAAAAGAAATTAAACATACACTATATAAATGATAAAAATAATTTCTTTAACTGATAAACTGATATTTAATTTATAACGTACTTAGTATTAAATTGACACGCAATAAAAAATAATCATTTTCTATTACATTTTTTTTTCATTTTATATTATATTATTTTAATTTTTATGGGTAATTATAAATTTTTGTAAGGTTTTAAAAATAAATATTAAATAATAATGATGATAATAAAATAATTCCAATCAAGGGGTACCTAAAATTCTAAAAAAGAAGTACTACTGACTACAGTAGTCTCAAACTGATATTTTGGTTTCAGGTGGTATGGCATCTGACTGACATTATCTTCAGTTCACTAAGATATTTAGATTTAATGGGCCCCACTAATGTTATTTTCTTAAAAATATCTCCCATTCAGTAGTGACTCCCTCTGCTTATAGTCTTGATCCTCTGATGCTGGTGCCATCCTGCATTATCTTTTTAGATAAAATTTTTGTGAAGCATTTTTATTGGTAGAAATGGAGAGTGAGTCGGTGAAGCGCAGAATTCACATGATTGCTGCTCACTTTGCACCCAATGATGATATTTCAACTACCAACGTTCTGCCTATGGTAACATATTATGTTCTTTTACTTATTTGTTCATGGCTGGTTCATGGTTCACTAGATAATGATGGAAAATAAAGGAATTCATTTGAATTCAGTTATGTTTTTCTCGACACATGGGAATTATTTGGGAGTTAGATATAGCTAAGTGGGGAAATTGAACTTATGTTTCTCATCTTTTGCTAACTGGCCCTTGTTCTCCTTTTCATGTGAACAGAAAAAACCATCTAATAGGAATCTTCATTTATTGTAATCATAGGACAATCACACTGCATATTATTTGAGTATTGTATAAAGTGGACTAGCACTTCCTTCATTTTTTATTGGCTGAAGGATGAAAGTGGCTAGACTGCTCATTGGTTTTGAATACGAGAAAATACGTCCTTTCATCTCTGACAGCTAGCTTTGAATAAATGGTGAAAATATCACCTATTCAGTGTCTGATTTTCTATATATACTATATAGTTTAACCCCGTTGATATTGCATATTTGCGTTAAATTATGAGACGTATTAGCTTGTACTGTTGATGTCACTATTTATTATGGTAAAGTGTTTATTGATCTTGATGTTCAGCATTGGAAATTTAATTGTTTAGTTTGGCCTTTTCTTTTATGATTGGCTTAGGCAATAATAACTTGAACATTCTTATCAAATCAATGCATTTTTGTAGGCTACAAGCAACTTCAAAGTTTTAAAACTTAAGTGTTTCCTTCATATTTGTCCCTTTTTATAGTGTTTTCTTAATTCAGAATTTCCATATGCTACACCTTTATTATATGCTTTTAGTAGACCACTAATTTGGTTTTATAGCTTTTGTTTTACAATGTCTAATAAAATAATCTGTACGTACTATCCTTTTTTTTTCTTGAATATTTGTTTGTAATTCATTTTGTTCATCAATTTTCCTACCGCCATCAGAACTGCAGTGGCAGTCTGAACTCTGTACTCCGGAGATGTGATAATAAGGTGTATTTTGCACGCCAAGCTTCTGCTTCTCTTGGTTATTTTATGAGGCAGACTTCAATTGAAGAGGTACTTAAGTGTTGTTATTATTGAAATACTTAACAATGTTCGATGTACTTTTTTTTGGTAAGTGATTCATTTCTCACTGGCTTATTTAATAAAAATACACTAACTTTTCAGGGTGGCTCAACTTCCTTTATTGCTCCTAAAACAAATCATGGTGCTGCTGCATCTGATTGTCTTTCTAATGCAAGAGCACCATGTTTTGCTAGACCTGCAAGGGCAGAATCAGTTTTCACAAATTCAGTGGTCCAACCAATGGCTCAGGAGCAGGGCTGTGATTTTAGTACACTTGATCCTCCTACATTTGCTAGGCCAACCAGACAGATTAGAGGAGATCAGTTACATTCTGAAAAGAAAACGTGCTGTTCTGAAATTGGTGGTTAGAACTTTGAACTCGGAAAGGCATTTGAAGTAATAATAGTTGAATAGCTATAAGAAACAGATCGAAGTATATTATTTTGAGTTTAATTTATATGCATTATTAGTGTACATTTTTTTACATTGTCAACCTATAAGAAATCATCATTAATATGATTTTTAAAGTAATTATTGTAAAAGTTAAAAAATCACAAATTTTGACACAAGATGATTTGTGATTGAACTAACGTGAAAAAACCAATCACAAACCAGTGCATAGACTATTTACTCTACAATTTTTGTGACCTTTGTTTTTTGCAGGAATTGAGTGGTCTCCAAGGATGGATATTGCAGAATCAGAAGGCAAATATGTTATCACCGTGGAAGTTCCAGGTGTCAGTATCAGTGACATAAGAGTGGAGGTTGATGAACTTAAGTAAGAAGAATCTCTAATATACATCCTCATATTAATTGTAATACTCTTTGCAATTTGTGGTATTAAGCATTTAGTTCTCCCTAATCAATAGAAAAGGGAGTGGTGAAGGAGAAGATAAGGCAAAACAAAATATTGTTGGATACTCTACTTTTGTTTGTCATTATTGTGTGAGTTTTTCTTTCATTTGTGTACCGGGGGAGGGTCTTGTCTATTAATACAAACTTTATACATTATTTCTGCATTGTAATATAAAGCATAAATTCTGGAAGTGAAACGCTAAATGGAAATTTGAATGTTGGACATTCGTGGTCATAGATCTTTCGTAGTATAGGACCTCCTTTCTTTGTGATAAAAGAGCCACTGTGTGAACTGTGACAGGTTGTATGTTAAAGGTAGACGCTCTACTAGCTCTTGGACAGTTGCAGGTTGTCCAAATGCTTCCTTTTCTTCATATCATCGGAGGGAAATACTATATGGACCATATGGGGTGGTCTGGCCACTTCCTGCTGGTGTGAACAAGGACAGAATATCAGCTGAATTTTTGTAAGTTATATCTTAGTGTTATGCACGTGTCTCTTGATTATAGCCTCATATTTTAACTCCATTCACAAATTATATATATATATATATATATATATATATATATATTTAAAACCTCATCTAATTTGGTCTATTGCATTATTTAATTTTTTAGTAATTTTGGTTTCTGGCTCAGTCACAGGACTCTCAAATGATTATATTACTAACAAAGTTCAAACTTGAAGTAGTAATAAAATACCTAGGTACCTAACATACATTAGGAAGATTTTGGCTACAAGCTATCACACTGCTAAGCCAACAATATAAGGCTAGTGAATAGTGATCTCTTTTACTAACACAAAATGGTGAGTCAAATTGTAACCTTGAAGTTCAATTGAGTTCACTGAGAATTTTATTGGATATTTAATGTTCTGTTAGGCTAAAATAGCTGATTCACTATTGCTGCAACTAGCTACTGTAATGATGGCCATCACTGTTATACTGTTTTGGTACTTAGATCATTATGGTATTTTAACTACACACAAAAAAAATAAACTGAATCTATGCCAATCCTAATGCTTTGTTTGGCAGCTAGAATACTGCCATGATGATTCATAATTTTTTCAAGTCAATGTAAAAGCTATATAATCTACTCAAGGGGAACTCTTTCCCCTACCTTTCTCCTCTATTCTGCTCTGCTGAACACTGAAAAGGTTTCCCCATATAGCTTAAAATAAGTGTACTTTTTTTGTTTTGGTTTACTGAATTTGTATGTGACCTCATGTCATTTTATTTTAAAAAATATGCATGCATGGGGTCGAAAATGACTTGAATAATTTCAGGACTAGTATGTGATGTGTGTGGTTTTTCACAAGTTCAAAGATATGTGCTGTACCTTTATACATTTGAAGCTGATAATTTGTTGTTTCTTTCTCCATTTTCAGGGATGGATTTCTACAAATTATAGTTCCTAAAGTTTGAGTATGACAGCAATATTGATTTGTAGCACATATATGTATACGTATACCTATACCCCGTGCATATAGATGGAGAAGAAATGGGCCATTGTTCTGCATGAGCCATGTCATTCCGTATATATATGTGTAATGTAATGAGCAGATGATGGGTTAATTTTGATTTCATATACAACTTAATTTTCGGGCAGAAAATGTCCTGATGCATCGTGAGATTTTCATTCTACGTTCCACTTTTGAAATCTAATATATTAAGTTATTAATACACCATACCGTACAAAATGATACTTAGAACATTGAGGGATGAATCTCTGCAGGAGATGATTAAACTAATCACATGGTTGAAGTCGACTTCCAAGTAACAATCATATTTGATAATTTCAAACAGGTCTCTATACTTTGATGCTTCTATATGTTGGTTATCTCCTATAAGTGCCAACATGTCTTGGTCTCTGAAAGGGGGTATGAATCTGAAACTCACATATTTATTATTTATATAAAAGAAAAAAAGAAAGTGTTGAAAATATCCAATTAAGAGAATGATGGATTTTAATTTATATTATAAATAAGAATAAATTTTTCTATAATTTGATGTCGGTGTCAGTGCCATATATAGCCAATGACTATCGCAACAGCAGTGACCTCCCAATGTAGTGGGCGCATAGGAATCCCACCGATCATGCTTATTGCTCACTATTTAGGATGATGATTAGGTTTAGTTTAGTAGGATCATGTAGTCTTTATTCATCTAATTTTTTTATTTTTCATTAAAATTACATTGTCTTTTTCATCAATAGATTTAATCTTAATTTTTTTTAATTCCTTTACTATTAGCTTAGATTAATGTCTTATTCAGTATTAGTGTTGGCATAAGGGAATATCAACTCAAAATTTGAAGAAAAAAAAATTGAGAAAAAAATTAAAGCTTATATAAAATAGTACGGGTGGCAAATAACAATGGGGAGAGAATGAGTAAAAAATGTATTATGAGAGTTTACGAGTTCTACCAAAGACATTGACCTTACCTTTTATTAAATGTGTTTCTGATGTGTATAATATACTTGTTTTTATGTTTTTAGTCTTTACAGTTCTTAATTTATTTTACGATTTTAGTCTAATGTTATTTTTTAGTTCTTATAAAATTATAACTTTTTTATATAGATCCTTCTTATATTGAAACATATTATTTATCTCTATTACTTCAAAAACATCAGGCTAATTTTCCAATAAATATTACATCATTATTAAATAGTGTTAGAGACCAAAATCATAAAACAAAATTTTATAGAAATCATATAATAACCAATGTTAAATAAATAAAAGAAAAAGAAAGAAAAATTTGAATTTAACTATATTTCGTCACAAAAAGCGTTAGCAATGGATTTTCTGGCGCCGTTAGCGTGAGATTGACGCCAGTAGCGCCAGAATGGCTCTAGAAAGCCATTTTGCACTGTATGTGGCGTTGGTAGCGCTAGAGTGGTGCCAGTAGCGCCATATTGGCGCTGGTAGCACAGAAGACACGCCATAGGCCAATTTCCTCTGGAACCTGGCGACGATAGCACCAGAATGGTGTCGTTAGCACCAGAAAGCTATTTTTTCACTGGAACCTGGCGCCGATAGCGCCAAAAGCACGGGAACACGTACTGGGGGCCTATAAAAGGCCATTTTCGCGTTTTAGCCAGCAAAAACTGCTTCTCTCTTCTTCCTAAAGCCATTTCCGCCATTAGAGCTCTAGGAAGCTTCATATTTTCTCCATTATTCATCTAAACACTTCCTACCCAACTAGAAAGTTGATTAGAACTCCTCCATGAGCTAGATTTCAGCTTCAATTTCTTGATAGAACCATCAATCGGAGAAATCCCGTTCTGTAGGGAACTTTGAGAAAACTGAGTTTGGAAGGGAAAGAAGGCGATTCACGGACGTTGAAGCTTAGAGAAGTGATCCTCTAGCCTTCCTCGACTGTTTTGAGGTAAGAAACTCAAGTTTTACCGATTGATTTGTGAAATTATTCATGGGGTGAATAGTAACCCATTTGAGTTAGGACTGGAATTAGGCTTGGGTTCTTTAGGAAAGTATGATCAGGAGGTTGTTCTAATGGAAATAGAAGTTTGAAACATGACTATTGATGAAGTTTGGTTTTGACTCTGAAATATGTATGAGTAGGAAGAATGTTGGTTAAAGGAAATGTATTATGATATATATGGGCCTATGTGTTTTCATAAAAGATGTTCAGGAGACTAAATAAACGGTGAAAACGCGTTGGAATAACTGTTTTAGCCAAGTTGGATAATCATTGATATTTGGCCTGGATAAAGATAATTGAACTGATTGGATTGACTTATGCAGAGTCTTTGGGAGACTCTAGTGCCTTGGTTAGGCCGAGTTAGATCCTGTTGAGGATCTGTGAGTCGCCTTTAAGGTGGCTAGTTCTGATAACTTTAAGTTAGAAGACAAAGATGTCTAGATGAAAAGGAATTGCGTTTCTTTTCTTTTAAATGGTTGAGAACCGTTATTGATACTTGTTTGTGTGCCTTTGCATAGGGCGGGACACTAAGGGTGTCAGTGGCAAAGACCACAGTCCAGAGATTGGACATGAGAGCACTGTCTTGCCAGGTAAGCTCTATGTTCTTGGGAGTATTTCCCATTGCTTGTGTTCCACCATACTCCGAGAGAGAGTGATGGTTGCATACATGATTTATATGCATTGAATTGGTTGTTACAGTTCTCTTCATGATAATACGTATGCATGTATATGTGCTTTGTGTATGGTTGTTCTTTGGATAGATCTTCTGGCCAGTAGATAGATATGGACCTCCCTAGAAGTAGAGCGCAACTCCTACTTTGGTTTGCTCCATAGGAGAGATTCCTTAAGACCAAGAGATAGGTGGTCCCGTGATGGTTGCAGCCTATTCTCGGAGGTACCATATATGTCCATCCTTGTGTAGGGGTAGCTCCCGTTGGATGACATAAGTGTGAGTTCCGGCCTCACACTGGAGACTGAGATGGTCCCGGGGACTGAGATGGTCCACGATGGTATACTGGGTACTGAGATGGTCCCAGGGGACTGAGATGGTCCTGGATACTGATGATGTTACACATTAGAGCTTATGTGTGCCTATGTGTTGTTGTGATGGTTTGTGATACCTTTGATGTATGTGATCATGGAAGTGAGTCAGGGTGAGGAGAAACCTCCAAGAACCCTGAGCTTACTGAGATTGTTATCTCACCCCGTGTGTGGGGATTATATTTTGCAGGTTGTACATCTAGCAGAGATGATGAGTCCCAGGGCAGGAGGCCCCAGTAGGGACATGCATGGTATAGCTGCTTGGAGCAGTGTTTTGAGAGCTTGGTTGCCCACTGTTGTGTACAGTTTTGTACCCCTGTGAGGGAAGATATGTATGGTTGCATATATTGAGTTTCTGTATATGGTGTACCTTCATATGAGAATGTGATATGTGATATCAGGGCACAAGATGCCTACTCTTTTGTATGGACACAGTAAGTGTCCTTAATGTGTATGTATGTGTAGATAGGTACCTATGGGTTATATTTCTCCGAGTATATCTGGATAGATATTTTAGTTTTATCTGTCGTTAATTATATTATCTGGATCGTTAAGGCTATTGTGGTGCTTCAGCATTCGTTTAATTTATTGTCTATACGTACCATACATAATGAATCAAGAAATATGGTTTTGAAATGCTTTCGCGT
>CM023954.1:2205918-2281570 GCA_013407115.1 Glycine latifolia
TATCTGTCGTTAATTATATTATCTGGATCGTTAAGGCTATTGTGGTGCTTCAGCATTCGTTTAATTTATTGTCTATACGTACCATACATAATGAATCAAGAAATATGGTTTTGAAATGCTTCCGCGTGATTTGAGTAATTGTTTTAATTAATTGTCGCGCTAATCTGATTAAGTAATATGTTAATACACCGGATGCATACAGGGTGTTACGAATCAAAACCAACAATTATTTTTTATAAGGACTAAAACTATAAAACAAATATATTATTCCACTGAGAAACATAATTAAACCATTTAATTTAATAATACAAAAAGAAAGTTTCATATATTGTGTCCTCCCTCCCAATGGCGGAGCTTTTAAGGGATCGAGCAGGGCCATGATCCCCCAAAGTTTTTCTAAAAAAATTTGGTTTTTTTGCACATAGGAGGCAAATAAATTTTGTAATTATCTTTGGGAGCAAGAATTTTAAAATTTACTATTTAGAGCTAAATCATGTCACATGGCATGATTTTCATTTTTTTTAATTTGAAATCATAAACAAATTTACAGTTTTACTGTGCTTGTCATTAAAAATCGTAAATATATTTACGACTTTAAAGTCATAAGGCTTAATTTTTTTTAAAATGCTTTGGAAGTTCTAACTGCACCTATTTTTTGGTTTTTATTGTTTTTGTTTTGGTGTTAACTTTTTAAGCCGTGCTTTTTTTTGTTATATATATATATATATTAAAATTTCTTATACTCTTTCAATCATTTAAAATCATTAAGAATTAAGAAATTGATTAAGGAATATTTAAAAAAAATTGGAAAATAATGTAACTTTTATATTAATATGTAATACAAATTTAAATATATAGAGAGAAATTACATTTCATATAAGAATGATTCTCTTATGTGAAAATAAGAAGATCATTTTCATATGTTAGATTAAAATGAAATATCAAAATTAAAACATTTTAAATTTAAATTAAAGTCACATTTAATCATAAAGTCTTTATAGAATTTATTAAATAGAAAATTAAATAGTTTAAAGATTTAATTTACATCAAGATAGTCATTATAACCACCACTATGATTGTCATTGTGACTATCTTCGTTGCCACCAACATAATTGCCACTGTCATTACTGTTACTGACAACGATCACGATGATGGTGACAGCAGTGACAGTGATCATGACAGCAATCACACTAATAATAACAACGATAGCAATGACGGTCATGTTGGTGGTAACAACACAGTATGTTCCTGAATTATTAGATATTCTTTTTAATTTATTAACAATTAATTATTATTATAATAGATTTTAGTTCTTCTTTTAAGTTATAGGTTAAATTAATTTATATGTCCCTGAATTATTTTGTAATTTTTAGTTAGATTTTTTAACTATTTTTCAACTAGGTACTTAAACTTGTGATTGTTTTTTAATAGATTTTTTCATCTAATTGTCATTACGAAAAAAACCCACATGGAACTAATTTTTCCATGAATTCTCACCTCCCCAGTTATATAAATGATAAAAAAAAATTAATCCAATAATTAAACATTGACAATCCACTAAATTGTTAATTGTGGAAAGAAGGGTCAATAAGAAAGGGTAAAATTGGTCCTAAACCTAAAAGTGCAAAAAATCATCATCAATCTCATATCATTAATTGTGGAACGTTAACGTTACACGTCAAATAATTTTGAATCTTTAATGCTAATTTAATCTTCAAAAATTACAATTTAATATTAAAATAATCTTTAAATATTATAATTTAATAATATATAATTATGTAGAACATTAATTATAATTAGAGTTAATATTCTACACAACGATATGATATTTTTTCCACACTTTTTATATTTTCATGAACTATTTCAAAAAAATTGTTTTTCCAGGAATTAAACTATCACCCCTTATATTTTTAGGGACTATAGTGGTCATCCGTCCTTTAAAAAAGAAGATGTAAGGGAAAGGTTGGGTATAGTTTAGTATTTTTCAAAGAAAATAAGTTCTGATCTTAAACAAAAGGGAGGTGAAAATAACATGGGCCATGAAAATTCTAAATTACCTTATTGGGCCTCGACTTACAAACCAGGTCCATACAATTCATCCATTTACATCCTCTGTAAAGTATAAACTAACAATTTTATTTATTATATTATTGTTACAGAATATTTATAAATGATCAATCTAAATCATTTAAAAAAATAAAATTTAATATCATTCGAACTAACGATTTATTTATTGGAAAAAAAAATCTTATAACCAGTGTTCTGCATTTATGCTTAAACGGGAAAGTGGATGGATGAAGAGTTCTTTTTTTTTCTTTCAATTTTTTTATTGATGAGCTCCATCCATAATTTAAAACCAATATGTTAGCCTAGATTAATTAGAATATTATCACTCAAACAATAATCATCATACTCAATAAGTTGGGTCAGGCCTGCCAAATTGATTAGAAATGAATTGACTCGCTTATCCTATATTTTATATAACATTACTTATTTAAAAAAAAAAAGAGTACTGCTGATAAAAGTTTTTATACTAATAATGCATAACCATAAACTATTGGTTTTTTTTTTAATTTCACCATTTCAATTAAATTTAATTTAATCTTATATCCTTTTTTTAGAATATATATTAAATATAAATAAATCAAAACTCTTTTTTTTTTCATTCATTCTAATTATATATAGCGCTACCTCGTAGCTTTATGCATCGGTATAACAGAAACAACTCTATATATATATATATATATATATATATATATATATGTATGTATGTTGAAATTTAACTTAATGTTACAGTCCAGCCATTCATTATTGGTCATGACTGGCTTCCTGTAACAAGCAAATATAATGAATGCTAAATACTAGTACGGCTTCTAGAAATGATAAATGACGAAAGTCACGAAACAATAATAATTCATTTTAATTAGTATTATAAAAACAAAAATTCGAAATAGCGCGTACCCAATGAATCCACAAGAAAATTTGAACTCGAAGTAGTAGTTTAATAATTTGGGTCAAAAGAAGAAGCATGGTAGTACTTAGTAGAGTCCAAAATGGAATGCTGCATTTGCAGTACTACCAAGTTAAGCTAGCTGGCATAGCAGTGTAGTGGCAGTCAACTTCATGCACTCTCTCTCGATAACAAACACACTTTATTTAGATTACTGCACGTACGTATAGATAGCAAATATCAATCTCCAATTCAATAATGCAGCCAAGGTCAAAACATTAAGTAGATTAGGGCTGCCCATATTTTTTTTTTAAATCGAATCAAATCACTCTATTAAAATGGTTTATTTTGAACAAAACTGTTTTCATCATAAAGTAGCAAGTTTAACTTTTAAATTGATTCTTTTTATAACTTGGTTCGGTGTTTAGTTTAGTTTTTTCTTTTCCTCATACATATATCATTAAGTTTTTTTAAAGAACTAAACTGAATTACTTTATAAAAATAGTTTTGGTTCAAACTTATAGATCATTTTTATAAAGTGATTCATATTCAATTCTTCTCAAAATTATAATTTGGAATGGTCGAGTTAGAATTGATATTCTTTTCGCAATCCTATTCCTATCACTCACAGGGTACCTGAGACCTCATTGAGCATTAAACATTCAATAGCCTCTTTCTTTTGTATTTTATTCCTTAAATTAAAACGCGTTCTATTCTATCTATTTTCTGCCCCCACACACCATGTAGCTCTCTCTCATATATATATATATATATATATGTGTGTGTGTGTGTGTGTGTGTGTGTGTGTGTGTCCCCACACGCTATCTCCATTTCCTCCTTAATTCCAAATTTCCAATGCAAGACGACACAAAAATGTTACTTTCTTCTTCCCTTCGTCCGAACTCCGAATCATTATCCTTCTGGTAGCTGTTGAGAGTTATATGCAAGTCATTATTACTTTATCAAGAATCACAAATAGGACAATGGAAAAGAAACAGTGCGGATTCTGAATATTTTTGTAGCTATATGTTTGGACAAGTCCATGATCGTGATTTCGTCGATCTCAAGTTCAGAAACAAAAAAAAATCCAAAAAGCTATATATATATATATATATATATATATATATATGTTGAAAAATTAGTTGCTAATTAAAAGAGTACGTTGTTTTACTTTTGGAACAAATTAATATTTAAATTTTTTTTATCAAAAAGTACAGATATTTAACTTTAAAATTAACATGCCAATATTAATATTGAAGTCTAAAAAGTTTCCAAGATGTGGAGAAGAATGTTAAGGCATAGGAATGTTAAGTCTAAAAAGAGTACGTTGCTGATAGAGAGAGTCGCGCGGTATTGACAACCCTTCGAACGTTGAGGCATAGGAATGTCTCTACCTCACATCAAATGCAAGCAAACGAAGGTGGTCTTCAACTCCTTTTCATACCTATAAATTAAAGCTAACATTTCAAGCTTCAAACCCGGGTCAACCACTATTAGCTAGCTATAAATCCACGATACTACTAGTATTGCAATAGTAAGAAAAAAAAACATATTAAATTTTACCTTTCAACAGATACGTATGTGTGGGAGGGGAGTTAGGGTCAGGGTACAAGTCACCTCCAAATTTGAATTAACAAGTTAGATATTTTTTGTGTTTGGATTAAATTTGATCTAACTCATTCAAATTTATTAAATTTTGGGTTGGATTATAAGTTTAATATCTAGATTCAGTTATCTATTGATCCGATCTATTGTCCTGTTAATTTAATTAAGTTATTATATATATATATATATATATATATATAATATTTTAAAATTTATATATATATATATAATATTTTAAAATTTATATATATATATATATATATATATATATAATATTTTAAAATTTTAAATAATCAATTACTATTATTATAAGACTTATTATAATAACTAAGAGTGAAATCATTTTTTTTTCAATTTTATAATTTCACTTAGTCACTCTTACAAAATTAGGACTTCAACTATTAGCTGGTGTTGGAATATCTATTTTGCTTTTTAATTTATTTCAAACTATTTTAGATTTAATTGAAATTTCAATTGCACTACTCACAGTTTGATTATTTGATAACATTAAAAATTTCAAATTATACTATAATAGTTTTAGTTATTGGATTTTTAGGTTTCGTGAGTGTGGTTATTGAACTTGTTTATTATATTTTAATTTTTAAATCATGTTTAATATAATATGTTAGCATATGTGATGATGAGACAATGTGATTTCTCTCTTGATCTTTTCTTTTACTATTTGACTACATGTGACAATTATAAGTAATATATTTGGTATTTCATTTAATAAAGGTTTTAGATTATAAAAAAATATTAGATTTTAAAAAATAATAGACAAATTTAAATGATTTGACCTATTGACTAAGTCAAACCATTTTACAAATTGATTGAGTTTTATTTTTTTTCTTAAAAATTGACCTAAATCAATATGTTCAAATTTAATTGAGTTGAATCACGAATTTTATCAAACTCAATCCAAACCAACCCGTGTACACCTTAAGAGGAGGGTTGGTTAAGATTAATTTAAATATTGCTTTTAATTTATAATTTTAACCATTTATATCACTTTCACTCATAGAAAAAAAACATTTAATCCACATGCGTACCCCATCCCAATTATTTTAACGATGTCCTATGCATAATTTACTATCTGTATTTAAACATTCTTTGATGTTTGAAACTTAAAAAGTTAAAATAACACTAAAAATAATTAATAAAGATTGGTCTAGTTGATAAGAAATAAGCTTATATTACAAAATGATTTGAGTTCAATTCCTATTGTTCATATAAAAATATTGTTAGTGGATAATTTATAAGTAACTCTATAAATATTATTTGAGTCTTAGGACTTATTTAACTGTGATGACAAACTCAACTTACCTAAACTTTTCAATAGAAAAAACAAATAGAAAAAACAAAAAAGAACTTCAGACAATAAAACTATATTTATCTTTATAAATACTTTTACACTTTTTTTACAGAAAAAAAATACTTTTGCACTTGTCAATTAATTATTTAAAAGCTTAAATATTAATACCCGGCCTTATGACGTTTATTGTAAAGTAATAATCTCCTCAGGAGTCTCAATCCAGCATGCTAAAGCTAGGTTGGGAAAATGCCAATACTTGGCAGGTATTGTTACATTAGGTCAAATTAACTGCTCAATATTTTCTTAATTGTAATTAATTTTCATTTGTTTTTATAGATCCCCAAATTAAGAGTATTGCTCCTTCATAAAATAGAAAATAAAAAATTGATATAATCTTTTTTACTGAAAAAATAGATTTAATTCAAATTATAAAATATTGGTTTAACTTAAATTAAATTAAATATTTTTCAACGGAATTAAACTTAAATAAAGTTTTTGATGATTAATTTAAATAATTTTTTACCTCGCAGTTGTTTAAGACTTGAACTTCCCTTCCCACCGAGCCGAAAGATGTTTGGAGCATGGACTTTGACCACATCGAAATGGCTGAATTACGGTTGCAATGGCGTGCGAATTTAAGAAATTCTTGCACAGAATGATCTTTCATTACCTCAAAATAAAGAAACTATGTGATTGCATAAATAAAAAAATATAAAGAATTCTTCTTCTTTTAATCAAATTTTATAATATAGAGATAAATAATACATTTTAGAACAAAACGATTTGGGGATTTGGATTTTTTAATATGATTATCATATAGTATCTTAGAATTTGAATGTATTGGACAAAAAATGTCCTTTTTTTTTATATTTCTTCAAGTGTTCTAATTTATAGTTCCTTGGGAGCATAAAATTGTTAATCGTGCATGTCTTGGACATATAAGGCTTGCATTAAATGTTTGGAAACGTTTAGACACATCCTTTTGTATTAGCAAGTTTTTTTTTATTACAAACAACTTTTTTTCCTTTATTCTTGCATTCATAGCATTGCAATGTTTCCTAAAAAAAGGTAAATACTATATGTCTTTCATCCTTTCAAAATAGTAGAAGTTCAATTTTCATTTTTTTGAAATATATTGTCTTATTTGAGTTCCTGAAAATTTAAAACGTATTAATTTTTGTCCAAACATCTAATATCAGTGGATTGTTGTTGTGAATAATAAAGTGACATATTAATATTGCATTAGAGCATCTTTAATAAGAATTTTTTAGGGATTTCTTAAGTGAAAAAAATTATTTTTTATATTTTATTTTTATTGGAGTAAATCTATGTAATTAGAAGAGTTTCTCAAAAATAAAATTTGTATCTTATGTAAGAAGTTGTTTCTTAATAATAAAAATATAATATTTATTGACACATAATAACACCATAATTAAGTGAAAATAAAAAAATATAAAAGCATGAGTTTCTTAAAATTTTCTAGAATTTCTTATTATTAGAATAAATTTATGTATGGATTTCTTACAATGACATGACAATATAAATACCACAAAAGATACGGTAAAAATCATAAAAAATAACTTAAAAACTCACTTAAAAAATTTTAATTAAAAATGACCATAATGAATATTTTGAATGATATAACTGTTATGTGTCATTCACTTCCCTTTATGACGATAATTATTTTGTCTCTTAAAAAATTAAATTTGTTTTTAATTACTATAAGATTTAAAAGTTTGATTTTTAGTCCTCATAAAATATTATATTTTTATTTAATATAATATATTATATTAAGAAAAAAACAAACATAATATTCATAACTTTGTTAGGAATGAACATGGATGGGTTGCGATAGATATATTTTTGTTTCTACCCATCTCAAAACTTTGTTAAGGTTATTTATGTAAGTTTAAACCCCTCGATTAAAACCCAATAATAGATGGGACAAGAGTACAAGACGAGGTTAACTTGATTTATTAATGTAATATATTACTTCTTCAATTTCTACAATATCATTTTAATTAATTTATATTTTTTAAATAATTAATTTAATTAATTGCATTAAATTTGGTAATTCATTACAGTATCATTTTAAAATTATATTTTTCTTATCTCTCTAGTTACTTAATTGTTTTTATTAATATTTTAAGAGAAAATAATAAAGAATATGTAGAAAAATAATAATTAATGAATCTAAAAATTAAAAAATAATTTTATAAAAAAATAAATAAATTTCTGAAAAGAATCTTATAATTAGAAATGAAAGAAATAATATTAACATTATTAATTATTAGGAGAAAATGGACACTTCATATTTAACCATTTTTCTATGTTTTTTTAAAACAAAAAGAAAGATAATAAAAACTAATGGATGATTTGTGAAAATAGTTATAGGAATAAAATAATAACTTATGAATGTAGTTATAAAGATATAATACAATTATATAGATTAACAAAAGATTTGTGTAGAAAAAAGTTGTTATTAATTTGTTGGCTCAAGAGCTAGTTTTGGGTCAAAATTGCTTCTGGTGCCGCTGTCTCCATAACTCTTCTTTTAGGATAAAAAAGAATAATTATTGAGTTATGAATATTATATTATATTTTTAATATTACTTAATATATTATATTTAAAATAAAATATAGTATTTAACATTTTTATGAGCATTAAAATTAACTTTTAAATTTTTATGAGGACTTAAAATCAAGCTTTTGAATTTTATTAAGACCAAAATTAAACGTTAAATTTTGTAGAAACTAAAATTAACTTTTAAATTTAGGATAAATATGATTTTTTTTCTCATAAAATTAAAAATATTCAAATTTCGTTCCTCTAAAATTTTTAGTAAGTTTTTTTCCTTACAAAATTAAACTATGTTAAATTTGGACTAGAGCTAGGTTGAGATATATTCAATTAAAATTTTAAATATACAATTAAATCAAGAATCAACAACATACGTCTTTATGTATTTAGCCATAAGGATAACAAAGATACGTGAATCATGAATAGATGCAAACCTAGGTAGTGCGTTTAACACTTCCAAATTTAATTAACAGATCCATTTATTCTAATGGTCAATTCTACATAGATCAAATACTGTGCTTTTCTTTCAATTGAAGATAAACGTTGGAGGCAATGCAATACGACGCTCGAGGGAATTGTGAAAATTGAAAAAAGAAAAAAAAATGTTATCTAGTCTCATCATTCCGAGCTATGTTACTCATTTCTTATTACAAATTTGAAAATTACAACCAAAGGAGTCTAATTGGGTATACAGAATATATGAATTGTTATAAATTCTCAGTATCTTTGATTCTTATGATTTTTTTTTATAATTTTTTGTGAATGATTTACCCTGTTTTAATTCTTATCCACACAACTCAAATGTAAATCACAACAATAACTTTTTAGTTACTTTTAAATTGTAAAAAAGTAGAAGTTATACTAGTATAACAGGAGACTTGATTTAATTTTAAATATTCTCAATCTAAATTTTTGGAGTTTTTCTGTCTTCTTTTTTAACCCTGGGAAGGCAAGCGATATCTAGATATGGCCACAACGCAACCAATTCGAATTCTATAATTAATGTTTGAATACATTTCCCACATCCAACTTTGGGCTTTTTCCTTGCATCTCAAACGCACGTTTCCCACTCGATAGGAATGCAAACCCCGTTCTGCCTTGTAACTTTTTTTTGGTTTATGCTTAAAGTAATAAAATTGGGTAAGATGGTTTGTGCTTAAAGCTAGTAATAAAATTGATTTGGGTGGTCTATCCTTAAAGTAATAAAATTGGGTGGGGGGTAAATTACATTTTAAAACTATTAGCAGAAACTCACCAGAAAATTATTACTATATAAGTCTAAACCACAAACAATTTAATTGATTCATTCAAGACTATTCAACTACTTCTACATTAAGAGATCTTTTTTAGGAAGGTTGTTAACCAAGATATAAGAGGCATTAACCCCTCATTAGAAGGATCAGAATTAACTCTGGATCCTTTACCAAGTTGTCTTCCATCAAGTTGCAACTGAGCATTTTACAGATATTTTCACAAAAAAAAAAAAATGCAATGCACAATATAAATACTCATATTGGGTTTGGCATAGTTTTTTGTTTTTTTTTGTCTCATGCTCCCAACCAGAGTACAGAAGCTACCAACATCACCACTTATGCAACCCAGTGTCTATCCTCATCTGATAGCATATAATAGTCTCTGACTCACTCCCTATCATTTTCTTCCTGCTTGAACAACCAAAGAGTAAAAACACTTTCATGGAGACCAACCTAGATTATTCCAAGATTCTCTTTTTACTCCTCCTTGGTTCCACTTCATTGATTTTCCTCTCACACTTGGCTTCTGCAGCCACTCACAAGCTTAACACTCAAGAGGGTAAAACTCATTCCTTCACTCATTGCTGTTCACACACTTTTTATACTTGTATCAAATCAGTTCATACTTCATAACATTAGTTTATAATCCTTTCTACTTTCCCGTGTTTTGGATTGGAACATAGAGTTGCAAAAGTGAGGCAGAGTCAAAAGTGGTATTGTCTCACTCATTTCTTTTGTTTGGATCTATGGACAGCAAAAGAAAATCATGGATTGGTTGTTTCATTTCATCATAGCTTCTAATTCTATGCATATGCATCTGTGGTACCGTAAGACTCATTTGAATGTTGTTTGTTTTTTCTCTGATCGATGAAGTTGATTTGGTTGAATTGTGCGCAGTGAAGGCATTGAAGGAAATAGGAAGCAAGATTGGTAAGAAAGACTGGGACTTTGGGGTGGATCCTTGCAGTGGAAAAGGGAATTGGAATGTGTCTGATGCTAGGAAAGGCTTTGAGAGTTCTGTGATATGTGATTGTTCCTTCAATCACAATTCTTCTTGCCATGTTGTAAGCATGTAATGCTCTCTCTCTCTCTCTCTCTTTTAATTTGTTTCAATCAAGTTTTTGGTCCAATCCCTACAGATTCTTTGTGTTTTCGAGAACTCAGATCATGGAAGATAATCACATGGAATCACATGTGCACTTAGGAAAATGAAGATGATTTTCTTCAAGTTTTGATTAATTAACTAATCTTCACGGCCATATTGCTTCAACTGTTTTTTTTATTACTACAGAAAGCACCTAAAGTTACCATCAAACCTTCACGTGAAGTTACATATTTTTTTTTTTAGAGAAAAAAATTGTTCAGTTATAAATTCATGTTTTCATAGCTGGATTCCAAGAACTTTTTTAATTGAAGCAAAAAGGAAGAAAAAGGTAATGGGTGTTTTTCTACTTATTTTCTTTTTACCTAGAATATTTCCAAAGATTTATGCATATCCTGCCTTCTTAAAAAAGTTGACCATCGCGAATCTTAATCATGCACATTTGTGGTTGTGGCTCGTCAAAGTAACGCGTAGCACTAAATGAGAAGAGGAAAATGTTTTTTTTTGGTGAAGACAGGAAAATGTTTCTTTTTTTTTTTTTGGTGAGAGAGGAAAATGTTTCTTGGACTATATTTTTAAAATAAATGTATACCAGAAAAATAAAAATAAAATAAGTAAGTGAATTTTATTTTTGAGAGACAAATTTAATTATATACTTATCATGTATAATGTTGATTTCATTATGTTTAAGTACCAGAACTCATTAACATACAAAAAAATTAAGTTTGAAATGTCGGACACGGGTCTCGGTCGACAACTCAACCGACCTGATGATGCAAGTTGCAAATCTTTGACTTTGAAAAGGATGTGCTGTCTTTATCTTTTTTTTCTCGTCAAAATTTTCTTAAAATTTTAATTTTTATCTGTTGGGCTATACGTTCATGTTTTTGCTTCAAACTAATTCTTTTTGTTACCTCGAACTTTGTCTATTAAAAAGTAATTTGTTGATTTTTTTTAAATAGGAAATGTTGATTAATTTTTGTTCAAAGAATGGGAAAGGGTTTACTGAACACTAGATCAACTGTTGAGTGTTGATGGTTACCACAGAAGGGGTACTAATCACTAGTCTCACAGAAGGTCAATGACCCAAAATATGTAGTATTATTTTTCATAGGTAACACAATTAGTTTTTAGAAAAACTATTACGAAAGTCAACAATTTTGACACTCATAGCAACCCATGATTGTTTGATACTGTAAGATACTTTAATATTGTCAATCAAGGGTGGATAGTACAAGGCAATTAAAATATTGCCTTGTGTCTTTTAATTTTATTTTACTTATAAGTTTTTACATAAATATGTTTTTATTGTTAAAATTACAGTGAACAAGGATGTTTTATTATTAGAAAATTATTCAAAAGTTAGTTAACTACTTGTCTTAATTAACAATTAGAGGTGAAAAAATTAAATACTAATATATATATATATATATATATAATTTAAAATTGAATTTGTAGCTTATTATAAGAAACTATATCATTAATTAGGAACATGATTATTAATGTTAGAGATAATTTTTTTAATAGAATTACTGGCTAGAAATATGGATGCATGTCAATTCCTTTAATTAAAAATAACATTTATTTAACACTCTTATTGTTTCTCTATCTCTTTTTCATATTTTTTTAATACCTTAATTGATATCAGATTTTTTTAAAATTATTTATAATATGTAGTGCTTCTTTATTTTATTCTTATACTTTGTAGTAATAGGAAAAAATCAAATAGAAAGTAGGAACTTGATTTTCAAAACTTAAAATAAAAAATAAGTTAAAAAATTAATTTAATCTCAATATATAGTACTCTTATAAATGTCTTACTATTCATAATATATATATATATATATATCTATATATATATAAATGAGTTTAATTGGTAAAAAAAAAATTCATAAAAAACGAAAAAAGAAATAGTTTAAGAAATAATTTATATAATATTAAGTTTTTTTAAAAATTTTCCTAATGCCCTTAAATTCCTAAACACGGCCATGCTGTCAATACATTCTAATTCAATTCTTGAATTAATTCAAAATTCTACCTTGGTTGATTTTTCAGATTTAATCTGTTTGTGAGGACTTCCTAACTTTTGTACACAAGGGACTCACAAGATTGTTTCTTTTCTCATTTCATGTACTGTATTTGTTTATTGATTGGATATCTTGGAATAATCTTGTTAACCACCATATAATTATAAATTCTTAATTTCTGCTTTTTACTTCATATTCTAAATGAACAGATCCTTGAAGGCTCAGAATCTGTCTGGTAGTCTCTCACCAGAGTTTTCCAAGCTTCATCATCTCCAAGAATTGTAAGATATCAAATCTCAGTTTTGAAACCTTGAAGTTTTTTTGCTCTGCATGATGTTCCCTATGGAATGGTGAAGTCCACTAACTTTGTCTTGCACTTTCAAATAGAGACCTTAGTCGTAACATCATCACTGGTTCTATACCTCCACAATGGGGTACCATGCGCTTGGTTCAGCTGTAAGAACTTTCTGCTTTGCACCCTTTGGTTTCTCTGCATTGTCTCTTCAATTTCTTCTGTATACAGTAAACAACTTGAGAGTGACACTAAATATTCTTGTGAATTGAATGTGCAGCTCTTTTATGGGAAACAAATTGTCAGGGCCATTCCCCAAAGTTCTCACCAATATCACAACCCTCAGAAACTTGTATGTTGAAATCATTTCTTTATTTTCAAATGAATTGTATGTTTACCCCATCACTTAGCTTAGTGATAAATTGAATGTATTTTTAAAGAAAAATAGAAAGAAAAAAAAAAACAAGTGAAAGATATATTTGGAATATCTAAAGGTAGCTTTTACCTTTTGCCAACATATTTTCTTTTACCTAAAGGAAGCTTGGCATAGGTGATCCAGGATTGCTGGTTTAGTATAATTTCCAATTTATTTCTGCAGCTTTGTTTAAATTAAATATTTGTATGAATGTTACAGGAGTATTGAAGGAAATCAATTTTCAGGCCACATTCCAACAGAGATTGGGAAGTTGACCAATTTAGAAAAACTGTAATTCTTTTTATCTTCTTTGTGTTCTTATTGGAAATTTGGAATCTCAATATCTGCTTCTATTTCCCCCCTCACATATTATTCTGTAGTGTTTTAACATGAGTAAATCATGTTTATTTAGCATTCTGTCATCCAATGGATTCACAGGAGCATTGCCACCCGCGCTTTCCAAGTTAACCAAGTTGATTGATTTGTAAGTTTTTATCAATTTGACATATTCTAGCAAATGGTTACAATCTGACAGTTAAAGATGCACAAAGATGAGCCACTTTGATTCTATTTAATATTAGGTAGTGAGGTGTTAATGCAAGTCACTGCAGTTTTCTTAATCAATTCATATAAGGAGCTACAAAACTAAAGAATCTGTAGCTTTGTTTATCACTTTTGTTCTTTTATTGTTGTTACATTTAAATTTTGACATTTCTTTGCATACTGATTAACCTTTGGGAAACACATTTTAGGAGGATAAGTGACAATAATTTCCTTGGGAAGATTCCTGATTTCATTAGTAACTGGACATTGATTGAAAAGCTGTACGTTTCCTACCTCGTTCTTTCTTGTTGTATAGACTACTTTATCATGTTAACTTTTTTTCTTTTGGGGTTACAGGCATATGCACGGTTGCTCTCTTGAGGGTCCCATACCTTCTAGCATTTCTGCCTTGACAAGATTAAGTGATTTGTATGTTTGTAATTCTTTATTTTATTTATGTTTTGATCATAGAAGATGAATATGTTAAGTGATTGTTTTATTTTTTCTTTGATACTTAGGAGGATAACTGACCTAAAAGCTAGTAAAAGCTCAGCTTTCCCACCGCTAAATAACTTGAAATCCATGAAGACACTGTAAGTTCAATGACTTGAATGCTTCTTTCTCTTGAAGTCTTTATAAAAATTACCTATATTTTATTTGGACATCATAATGCAGGGTATTGAGAAAATGCATGATTAAAGGAGAAATCCCAGAATATATTGGGAGAATGGAAAAACTGAAAATCTTGTAAGTTGTTCAACAAGTAACTTACAACAGTTTTGACAACATGATATATTACTTTGAGGATCATGTTCCACTTGAGAAGATCTCATAGAATCAATTCAAAGTTGGCTAAGCCATCTTTTCATATAAATTATAATATTGACACTACGCTCGTAATAATGTTCTATAATTTTTTCCAGGTACAAGGTTTTGTAGGTCAGTTATGGTTTTATTTTCTTTATAGCCGTGAAACATGGGTAATTACTAACTAGCAGTAAACTTCATTCAGAGAGAAGCAAAAATGAAACATATATGTCTATAGTGTTTCCGGTGTAGATTAATTTTTCAAAGTTGAATGGTTGTTGTTCTGATGATTCATGTGTCCCATATGAGCTTCTATCATAGACCTTACTATACATGAACACCATATCAGTATATCACTTTGAATAATACTGAAGGAAGATTATAAAGACAGCTATAAAATGTAGAACATGCTTATATTTATGAACATCTTAAAGTTGAAGATAAAATACATCTTTTATAATACCCTTTCGTTACATAAAACAAGTTCATTTATTTATCTTCGTTGCTGTAGAGATTTGAGTTACAATGGCTTGAGTGGAGAGATACCGGAATCTTTTGCCCAACTTGACAAAGTAGACTTCATGTAAGTGGATGCGTTGAATAAAATATGTTATTGATACATTTCATTTTTAATTTTGACGATACAAAATGTATTAAATAATGCAGGTATCTTACCGGGAACAAATTATCAGGGATCATACCTCCATGGGTCCTCGCAAATAACAAAAATATGTACGTTAAATACTTGAATTGTTATGTTTCAATTTTCAGTCTTCATCTTAATATTTGCTTCAGTGGCTACAGTGAATAAGACAACTAGAAATATACACTGTATAGTGTGTGATTGATATGTTTTAGAGCATTTAGAATTCAACAACAACAAGCCAAGTCTTATATTAAGTTCCATCATGAGAATTTTTTTTCAACAAATCCATTTAGAAAGTGAAAAAAAAAATAGTTAGATGACTTATATACTCTATTTAAAACCCGGACCATGCGCCACCGAGTGCATGTGAACGAAATGAGTGAGGTTAAAATTGAAGGGACTGGGATTTGAAACCATGCCTCACTCTCTCACAGGACCCCTGAAGCTTTACTAACCACTGATTTAATGCTTTTTATCACAAACGCAGCAAATTATTTGTATATATCGAATCCCACATATAAATTTCATTTATTAAAGTTGCTTGTACTGTCAATAATTGAATTTAATATTTTACATTATATAATACAAAGAAATAAAGAAAGAGAGATTTTTTTTTATAAAAAGTGAAATATATGACAAAAAATATAATATAATAACAATAGAGGTTAAAAATAATTTAAATAATTTTCAAAAATATTAAATTTTAAAATTTAAAAGTTGTATATAATGAATATTTTAAAAAAAATTAATAGAGACTGGATCATGCGAGTTAATTCGAGACTCACTGATTTAACCGTTGACCTAATATCTTGACCGGATTGATCATCAGCTAGATTTTTAAAACTATGCTCTCTGGGAGCTTCAAGCTGTTGATGTCTGCATCTAAAATTAAATAAGCACTCCTTTAGCAACATGAGATTAACATCTTTTATTATATATTTTGGTGCACAGTGATATCTCTGACAATAACTTCTCCTGGGACAGCTCAAGTCCAACTGAATGTCAACGCGGGAGCATGTACAGTTTTATTTTATTTAAGCTTTGAGTAAAAGTTGTCTTCAATTAGTTATCAGTTATCACTGCAGCATTTTTTTTTTCCAGAAACCTTGTTGAGAGCTACTCTTCATCTGTAAATACACCGTAAGCTGTTGTCTTTGGAATATTTTCTGTAAAATTTGGTTTTTGGTAGTAGCCCTAGAATATAACCTTAAATTTCTTTCTTTGTTGCAGAAATAAGATTCATTCATGCTTAAAAAGGAACTTTCCATGCCCTGCTTCAGTTAGCCAATGTAAGTATATGTGACCATACTACAAGTTTTAAATTACTTTTATGATCTGATGGGCTGGTTTAAATATTGACTCAAATTCTGTGACCTGAAATTGAGTGAAATAAGTTGATGAGAAACTTTCAACTCAATATGATTTCATACCAAAAGAAAAATTTAAGATAGTCATATAATATGATTTTGCTTATGATTCTATTTACGCAAAAGTTCACTGCCTACTTCTTTGCTAACAATCTTAAGCTCAGAGTTGTACAGAAATTCAAATAAAACAAAATAAAGTAAGAAGGATAAATGTCCATTAGGAAAGAAACAAGAATATAACTGTTTTTCTTAAGGGGTTAAAACTAATTTCCTCCTTTTCTAATTATTTGAAATAAATAGGTTGCTAGTTCTAAGAAACTTAAACTGGAAGATAATTTGATATCCTTTTTTATTACAACCATTGAATGATTGTAATGACATTTTATTATTTTTTATTACAACCATTGAATATGTTGCATTCTTTGTGAATTTTACCTTTCTATGCAGTTGTCCATCTTTACCATTAGACCATTACAATTTGAAAGATTTTACACTGAGTATTCTTTCTTTTCAACCCTGTTTGTCATTGTTTTTTCAATAGATCAGTACTCCCTGAACATTAATTGTGGTGGAAACGAAGCAAATATTAGTGGTAATATTTATGAAGCTGACAGAGAACAAAAGGGTGCTGCAATGTTATATTACACTAGCCAGGATTGGGCTCTTAGTAGCACTGGAAACTTCATGGACAATGATATTGACTCTGATCCATATATTGTGGCCAATACTTCCAGACTTAATGTCTCTGCACTCAATTCACAACTATACACAACAGCGCGAGTTTCTCCCCTTGCTCTCACATACTATGGCCTCTGCCTAATAAATGGAAATTACACAGTTAAACTTCACTTTGCAGAGATTATTTTCATCAATGATAGGTCCCTTAACAGTCTTGGAAGGCGAGTATTTGACGTCTATATCCAGGTAACAATTACTTGCTTGATTTGCAAATGATGCTAAATAATTTATTTGCACTGAGTTGTGCATTGATGTATATGGAATATATTATTATGTCCTAAAATTAAGGGGAATTTAGTGCTGAAAGACTTTGATATCCGAAGAGAAGCTGGTGGTACTGGCAAGTCAATTGAGAAGACATTTAATGCTTCTGTAACCCAACATACTTTGAAGATTCACTTCTACTGGGCTGGAAAAGGAACCACTGGCATACCCACAAGAGGAGTTTATGGACCTCTAGTATCTGCTATTTCAGTAAACCCTAGTAAGTCACATATCATGCATCTTAGTGTTAGTGCTTTATCTGACTTGATAAGACTGCAGTTAAAACCATAATCCATTATGAATTTCAAAATTGTAGGAAAAGGGAAAGATTACCATTTATGTCTACCTCTACAAGACCTCCACTAGAGTTCTGTTATTAATAAAATTCATCATTCTTTCCTTTTATCTGATCCAGTTCTATCTGTTTTGTTCTTCATTTATGCAAAAGCTAAAAGTAAATATTTTTCCCTTGCACAGATTTTAAACCTCCATCAGTGGATGGCAAAAGAACTTATGTCATACTGGCCATTGGCATAGTAGCTGGTGTTTTAGTGGTTGTTCTTCTGGTGCTGGTTCTCATGAGGAGGATGGGATGGTTAGGAGGCAAAGATCCAGTGTATAAAGGTCTGGAATATGCCACCAAGTTCTTCCAATTCTTTTAGTTAGAACAAATATTTCCATTTGTTTCCAACACATCTTTTCTGTATCCAGCAGTATTTGCCAGAGCTTCTTCCACAGTTTGTTTAAATAAATATTTCTTCAAATTTTATTCAAATGTCATAAAACTGAAGTGCAACAATTTACTTCTATATAAGATTTGTAATTGATGATATTTTTCCATTTTACCAAAGTCAAGGCTTTAAGAGAACATACGAGAGTATACTTGCCTGCCCTATATATTTCTATGCTAGATAGCAATGAAATGAACTATGTGGCAGATATTGTAGAGAAAGTTATAAACTTTCTTGTTGAATACAAATTTCCAATATTTTATTTTTTATTTTCAGAGCTCAGGGGCATAGATCTGCAGATGGGATTATTTACACTAAGACAAATCAAAGCAGCAACCAAAAACTTTGATGCAGTGAATAAAATTGGCGAAGGTGGCTTTGGTTGTGTATACAAGGTATTTTGATCTTCCATTCTTGGTTACCTATTCCATCTAATAGTTAATTTATTTGTTACTTGATTGAAATAGAAGATACACTTCATGGTCTCTATATCTCCATTCAATTCTAATTTAACACTTACAATTTAATCATAATTTCTGTAATGTATTTTGTACTCATTAGCAAACATATATAACCTTCGTGGGTTAATGAAAGAGAAAAATGATCCACGTACAAGATGGTTAAAGTGTAATGGAGATTTGTTAGACCAATCAGCACTTCAGTACTTTGATATGTGTACCTGTGTAATTCTAATGCAAGAAAAAAAACACACCGTGTTCATGATGCAGGGCCTACTATCAGATGGTACAATAATAGCAATAAAGCAGCTTTCTTCAAAATCTAAACAAGGAAATCGTGAGTTTGTGAATGAGATGGGACTGATATCTGGACTTCAACATCCCAATCTTGTTAAGCTTTATGGATGTTGTGTGGAGGGCAACCAGCTAATACTGATATATGAGTACATGGAAAACAATTGTCTATCTCGCATTCTTTTTGGTAAGCTTCATGATGAATAAACTTTAGCCATACTTGCCATTTGAATCAAACATTTGATGTAACAAACTAACTGATTGTTCTTCTCCCAATCACATACAGGGAGGGATCCAAACAAAACAAAACTAGATTGGCCAACAAGGAAGAAAATTTGTCTTGGTATAGCTAAAGCTTTGGCTTATCTTCATGAAGAGTCCAGAATAAAAATCATACATAGGGATATTAAGGCAAGTAATGTATTGCTCGACAAGGATTTTAATGCTAAAGTCTCAGATTTTGGCTTGGCAAAACTTATTGAAGATGACAAAACCCACATTAGCACTCGAGTTGCAGGAACAATGTAAGTTCATATTTTGCTACTATTTCTCTTGTTTTCATATCAAAACATGGCATTGCAATCTTGATAATAGTTTGGAGGAAAGCTTCACCACTGGTTTGCCATGAAAAACAAAAGAATAAAGTCTATATTGCCAAGGACCTATATCTCTAACACATCCCTTCATGCAAAAAGTCTTTTTGGGCTTGGAAGTAGGAAAAACATGTCTACTCAATCATGTGCCAAAAAATTAGAGCTAGATTAGAGACAGAGAAGCAGCAAGAACATCTCATTCAAGGATCATTTTCCTAAAATCTCAAGCAATGGAGGCCCTTGAATAGTTTATATGTAACATATATTTTCCGATGGTTTCCATTTGCCATAATGAAAAAATACACATTAAAGGATAAAGTGTGCACTTGAAAAAATACCCATTTTTAATCAATAGTGGAGATTATGGTAAAACTCAAATGCATGTGTATCATACTATGAAGTTAGTTACAATTTCAAGCATTAAATATTTAACCCATGGTTATTGATGTACTTTATTCTGTAAAGTATACTCTTAGTCAAATCCATTATTTTTAACAATGCTAAATGCTTTTTTTCATTTTGCAGTGGTTACATGGCTCCTGAGTATGCAATGCGTGGCTATCTAACTGACAAAGCAGATGTTTATAGCTTTGGGGTGGTTGCACTGGAAACTGTCAGTGGAAAGAGCAATACAAATTTCAGGCCAAACGAGGATTTTGTTTACCTTCTCGATTGGGTAATTAGAATTTATCTTAATGCATAATATAACAGGCTCAAACAAACAATAGATACTAAGTTACCAAGACCTATGGATAATTGATTTTACTAGTTCGTACATACACACAAACATATACGGGCATATCAAGTGAGAGGGATTTTTTGAAAAGATTAAATCACAAAGTTGTCTTTTTTCAGTGATCATGTAATCATTAAATAACTTTTTTTTATGGTCAAATGTTAGTTGTTAGTTTTTTATCAGCTAATGTTAAATCACTTTTAATCTTAACGTAGAGTTATTTGGTCTAGAATTGCTCATATATATATATATATATATATATATATATATATATATTATAATTTTTTTTTAGAGTTTTAGTATCAATTTGGTCTAAAACTTGGGTTTGTTTCAGGCATATGTTTTGCAAGAGAGAGGGAATCTTCTGGAGCTGGTTGATCCAAATTTGGGTTCAGAATATTCAACTGAGGAGGCCATGGTGGTGCTAAATGTGGCTCTCTTATGTACTAATGCATCTCCTACACTTAGACCAACAATGTCCCAAGTTGTGAGCATGCTTGAAGGTTGGACTAATATTCAAGATCTACTTTCTGATCCGGGATATTCAGCTATTAGTTCAAGTTCCAAACATAAGAGTATAAGAAGTCACTTCTGGCAGAATCCAAGCGGAACACATAGCATATCAATACCTAGTATTTATACTGATTCCTCTGGCTCACATGTTGAAACAGAAAAGAGCTATCATCCTGTAACCGTTAATTCAGATGGATCAGACAAGTGAAATTAGTTTCTTAATGCCACATATTTAAAGCAAAACTCGTGGTGTATTCAATGCAAGAAAAGAGAAAAAAAAATTAAAATTAATAACCATGTAAAGAGTTTTATGTTGTTGCTCGTTCGCACAAAATTTGGGGTGTCATAATTAGGGATCACAATAGGAGGTATGGTCTAGGTAAGATCCTATAGTAAGTATATGTTTCTATACTCAGCGTTTAAAAATAATATTGGTACCGGTCTCATTCCCCTATATATTCATATCCGCACCCATGACTTGTATTTATGTATAGGGTTAATAATAATAAATTAATAAAAATAATTTAATTAAAACAAGCAAACATAATATTCATTCATCCAAACTCAAGTCATAAATAAAAAAATTACAAAGATAATCATCTAACATAATGATTGTTAAAGTTAATATTTTAATCGCTTAACAAAAACTCTAATTAAATATTTAATATTTTCTACTCTCTAATAGTGATAGGTTAGAGATTAAAGACTCAAAGTATTATCATAAAAATATAATTATTTTCACAAAATATTATTAATATATATATACTACCATTTTGTAACAAATATTAATTATATATATATAGATGATATGTGCATGGCGGGATGAGTTGGATATTATGATACTTGCCACCTATATTCAAATATATACTCACCATGTACTTAGCCCTAATATTACGGGTAATTATTTGTCTTGCTTGGGAATATTTTTGCGGTATCCATAAAATCCGAGTATAATTTATCATCCCTAATCATAATTTGAAGCTATGGTTATGGAACTATTCCCATTGGGATGCCTAAATTTAGGGTTATTCAGTAATCTTATTTTTGACAAAAAAAAAAAAGATTAGTTATAATTGACGTTGACATGTGAGGATTGCTAACACTAAAGTCTCTATTGCTTAAATTTATCTAAAGCTACAAAATCATGTGTAAAAGTCATTAGATAAAGTGAGATGTACAAAATTTTATGATTTTGAATAAATATTAATTAATGATAAAAAGAGTGTTCAATAAAGTATGTTAACGAATATATTATTAACATTTGTTTTGATATATTGTTAAAATGTTTTTAAAAAGTAGATTATTAGCCGCTTAGTCCAAATGAAATATTGAGAGGAAAAAAAAAGGCTAATTAAATTTCAGCAGATTTTCTTTATTAGTGCACCCAACTATAGGGGGGAGGGGGGAAGAAATAATTTGTATTGGTACACAAAAACTCTCCTATTTCTTTAACACAAACATTTTGCTAATCAATTGTACATGTTACTGCTCCCATGAGATTTGTAAACTGTGCTTATCTATTTATTATTCCCTTGTAACAATTAACAAATAATTTGAAAGTAGAAGTACGGAAACGTGACTTGCATAAAGGCTTAACAAATCACACCAGCGTCGTTCTTCTGGTAGGTGATGGATGTGACACCAGTAGCATTATTTATGCAGAGACATGTCATCCTGATCATAGCAAAGTTAACTTCGGGTTATAAAAAGCCATCAACAAAGAATTATTTTCTCCCTTTACGTTCGTGAGAATTACATATCACCTTTTGGTCATCTTGCTCATATAACAAAATTGAGCCTGTAAGCTATACCCCGGATCCAGCAAGCCGCCGCTTTGAGGCGTTTGATATGGCCACCTCACCAAGCTTGTCAGCATCACTTGATGTAGTCCTGACATTGACCGGTGTATAATGCCGTAACCATTCCCCTATGTAAACCTGAAGCATAAAATAGATATGATGAAACTAGGCAAGAGATTGAAATAAGAAAGGCGTCACATGTTGTTAGAATCCAATTACAAGGTATTTGGTCTTAAGTCCTACATTGGAAATATGGGGTTCTAGTTCTAGTGTAGGAATTATAAGGCCTTCTACTCTCCAATTTCAATGGCTAACTTTTGTGGTGTGGTTCTCTCAAACTTCTTATCGATTGGTATCAAAGGATTTCACCATGTTCTCAACTGCAAAGGAGCAGTGGAGATTGTGATGCTGACATAGCAGTGTTCACCTGGAACTAATCAAAGTGCTGCAAAGTGTGATGAGATGTTTGGATTCGTTGCAAGATAAGGGACTTGAATCCCACCTTGGAAGTATGGGATTCTGGTATAGGGTTATAAGGTCCTGTCTCCAACTACAACTGCTAGTTTTTATCATGTGGTTCTCCCAAGTTTCTTATCATGTTGTATATCTTCAGGTAGAATTGAAGAGTGTGGTAGTTATAGGTGGCCCTAAAAGTTTACCATACAGTTCTAATGCATTACGCAAATATTGCCTAGTACCACTGTTAAGAAATATAATGCAGCCATGATACAACTTGAAAACCATTTTCCAGTAAAACAAGTGATACACAACAAGTACAGCTACATTAGCACAATACAGTAAGCATGATAAATTTTAATATGCAAGAAAATCATAGCCAGAAAAATAATATAAAGAAAGAAAGTAACCTGTTGAGGTCTCAAAATCTTTGTATCAGGATCATCCAAGGACTCTCTCCAATGAGCCAAGTACCCAGCCATTCGAGGGATGGCAAATAAAACAGTGAAATACTCTGGTGGAAATCCCATGGCCCTGATTGCATAAAACTATTAGTTCAAGCCTTGTATGGTATTCTTTGGGGGTAGAGGGGGCATATTTTATCCTCCATAGTTAGAATAACTGGGTGAAATAATGGATTACCTATAAATTAATCCTGAGTAGAAGTCAACATTTGGATATAGCTTCCTATTGATGAAATATTCATCAGATAGTGCAACCTTCTCCAAGGAAACTGCCACCTGAACAATCAAATAATTGCATACAGAAGTTAGAACTTTTGAAGTCCCTATACTGACCAATCTACATTAAATTACGTAGGTACTTTCCTGGTCAGGGAAAAATAGTGCCAGAAACCTAGTAATACTTTAAATTTGAATAATGAAAGGTGTTGCAAGAGATTTTTCATGTCTTAAGATCTTCATTTGACTTGATCTGCTATTTTTTTCAAACCAAACAAGACATCTAATTATTATGCATGTAGACACAATAGGTGCCAAACCTGTATGCACATACATATACAATATACACACTATGCATACTATTCTCTGATCAAAATTAAAAATACAAAAATACATCTAAATAAAAAAAATAGGAAGAAAGTTTTTAAATGTAGTAGTTTATCTCTGTATTCACAGCCCTGATCATAGGCCTCGTGACCAGCATACAAAGATCAAGGAATATATAACAGACAAGAGACACAGGAAATACAAAATGGATAAACACCTCAATAAGAGGATCCCGGCCCACAATGGAAAACACTTCCTCGGCCAGTTTTCTTAAGACCTTTGCCCTGGGATCATAGTTTTTGTACACTCGATGTCCAAAACCAGAGAGCTTGCGTTTCCTGGAGGAAAAACACAGGACAAAAATATAAACTAAAACTATCATTTTCTCTGCTTGCTGCAAAGAGCAGGTATCATGCTATCCTTTCAGGGTATAAGCAATGCTAACAACTAAGGAAAGAGTAAAAACTAGATAACAGAAGAAAGTAATAATGTAATAGCCACCTGGCTTTGACACCTTCAATGAACTCTGGAATGTTCTGAACAGTTCCAATTTCACTCAGCATTTTGAGGACAGCCTGCAGAATTGAAGGTCACATTAACATGTTCCCATATTAAATAACAGTATAGTGTTTTTGTTTATTCAATACGTTCAACCTAGCAATACATAAAAGATCATGACTGCTTCATTAACTACTTATAGCTACCTCATTAGCTCCACCATGAAGTGGTCCATATAGAGCTCCAACAGCCCCGGCAATAGCAGTGTATACATCAACGCCACTGAAAAGAATAACATATATAGTTTAGCAATATGACTGTTTTATATTTGCTTTATATTGCTCAAGTAGTATTGCAGTAAGATGTCTACCTTGATGCAAGGTGTCGGACAGCAGATGTAGAACAATTCATTTCATGTTCTGCGTGCAGGATGAAGATAATGTCCAGCGCGCGAGTTAGCCGAGGATTGGGTTTATATGACCGATTACCGCTGAAAGTATGCGCAGTGGAGATTGTGTTAAAAGTTAAAACTCTATAAAACAGCTAGCATGTGGCTACCATTCTATCATTTAAGATTGAATTATACCTCTCTTTAAAAACAAAAATGGATTTGTAATAAATGAGCAAAAAACTCAAACTACCATAAATCTATAAAGCAAAGTTAAATATAAAATAGCAAGGTTGTCTTAATTCAAATTAACGATCAAACACAAAAATACCATACATACAAAGAATCTAGCATGTATAGGAAGTTCTCTGTGTAAGAAAGGTGGTTGGATGGAAGCACAGGTTGCCTTCCTGCCATTCTAAGATAAACTGCAGCAGCAATTGTTGTTATCTGCAGTAAATAACAAGGGGTGAAAATATGATATGGCAATAAAGCAGTAGGACACATAATAAATAATCATAGGGTTGTGAGGATACAATCAGTAAAACCAGGGCTAGAATCATTCAAATAACTAAATAATTTGCATGTTTTCAGAGATAGAACAGTGAAAGGAGAAGAAAGAACCAAATAAGCACCTTTCCAATAACCCGTGTTATCTGTTTGTCTCTTATTTGCTTTGAGTCATAAATATCAAGACCCTGCATTAATTATAAAAAAAAATTAAATAAGGGTCAAATCTGGATAAAGGAATATAACAGAGCAATAACAACAAACAATGTTGAATCCTAATAAGAGAAAGAGTATCATTCACAAGTACATTGTAGTAACCTACAGGAAAAAGTAGCATCCAAAAGGAATCCCAAGATTAGGTTTATTATATGTCAGTATCTCTAATCTCTAATATGCCCCCTAATTCACTCCTGAGTCCAAGCCTAGACAATGTACAAATTTGTATTGAAATTCAACTTATTAACAAAAAGTGACTTGACAGCAGTTTTTGTTACTTACTCTGAGAGCGGGATTTGCATCAGGGTGAAAAACAGAAAGAGCACTCATGGCATTAACAAGCACACCCATGGGATGTGCATCATGGGGCATAGATTGTATGATATCCTACAAAACAAACGCAAGATGATACCACTACTCAGTTAGATGCATACTCCATTGAAAGAAGCAAATTTTCTATTTTATTTTATATGATCACTTCAAGAGCTAGTAGATTTCTTTAACAGTATAAAATACCACTGGCATACTAAATTTCAAGAAGTAAAACAATTAGTAGAAGTTGTTTACATTTTACAAATCTAAAAGCTGTCACTACTGAAACAAACAAAGTTATCATTTAGCGGATGGGATTTGGAGAACATAAAAACACAATAAGTGTTAGTTTAGATAAAGCATAAAATCTCACCAAAACTCCCTGTGGAACAGCCGAATGCTGAGATATAGCAAACTCCCATTCTGCTAACTGACTTTCAGAAGGCAAACTTCCATACACTTGAAAACAGTAAAACAGATGGAAGTTAATAAATTTCAGAAGAATTCATGCTACATACATATCGAAGCACATAATTAACAAGAAGCAGAACTAAGCCCAAAATTCAAGTGTCTTCAATAACATAAAATCTGTTTAAGTGAATCCTCAGTGAAAATGTTTTATTTAATCATATACAAGCGCCACAGAAGCCTAATACACACATTTGCAGTGAAACAGAACACTCACTTATGAGATAGGACACTTCCGTGAAAGTGCTTTTCTCTGCCAACTCCTCAATAGGGTAGCCTCTATATCTAAGAATCCCCTCATCGCCATCAATATAACTAATTGCTGATCGAACAGGAGCCGTGTTCAAATAGCCAGGATCATAAAGCTTGAGTCCCTTGTCATTCTTCCCAGTCGATATCTGCAAATACAAAAAATCCCATAACAATAACTAAACTAATAAGAGTAAATAGAGTATATATTACTTTCATTCAATCATAGACTACTTGTATGTTAAGTTTGTTGACTTTTATGCTAGGATGGTTTCTTATTGGTTGGTAGTGTAAATTTACACTGAGCATGCATAAAAACTAAACTCAATGTTAAGTAAGTACAAACAGTCATACTATAATCACAAACCATCCCACCTAAGATTTCACCATGCAACTAGGAATAGGAAAAAAGCCCACTTTGCAAACAATTCAACAAAGATGAAAGGAACAGAATTGGTGGAGACCCAGTTTGCAAAATTTGAAATTCCTTGGAAAGCAAAGATCGAAATTGAAAATTTCATGGATGAGGAGGAAATTTACCTTCTTGAGGTCAGAAGCTTTGACAGTGCCTTCTTTGGAGACCTGAAGCTGGTACTTCTTGCCGGTTCTGTCGTCGACGACGGTCAAAGTTCCGGCGAGGTTCGTCGGCGGCAACTGAGCAGAGAGAGGGAGAAGGCGGAGGGCGTCGTGATCAGTGAGTTCAGAGGGGAGGAGGTGAGCAGCGAGCATGGCCAAACGGCCACGAGCATGCACCGTCGCTGCTGCTGCATCTGAATTGCTTGACATGTTCTCTCTTCAGAACACAACAACTATTGGAATTCAGAGCGAAAAATGGAGGATTTGGAGTTGGAGGAATTCTGAAGCTAAAAGAGACGTATACGCTCTTAACTAATAATAACGGATAATCTTGTCTACGAGTTTCGACTTCCGAGAAAAATATTACAAAATTTAATAAACTTGTTATTACAATTTTGTACAGTATGTAACAAGCCCGGAGTAGTTATCATTTATTAATCTTCGTAGAGGACCTAATTAACCATGAACCATAGTTAATGGTTGCTGGTCAATTTAGTCCTTAAAATTTATATTTGTTGACAATTTTATTTTTATATTATGAAAATTATTTATTTAGTTCATAAATGTTAAATACTGTCTAACCATTAAAATTATTTTATCTCCATGAACATATGTAGTCTACATGACTTACATTCATAAGTGACTCTTGAATTAAATTATCACTTCTTTTTAAAGTATTGATTTTCGAAATAATAAACATAATGGTTAAATAAACTTTCATTCTAAAAAATTTCCACCAAAACATATATTTACTAACAAATTAATCCCTAACAAATATTACTAATTGATAAACTAGTCTATGAAATAAGTGATAATGTACATGCAGTGGCAGAATCATCTATAAAATAAGATAATATGCACCTAGTCCACAAAGCTAAATTGAGTATTTATAGAATATAAAATTGTTATTCATTAAACATAAAATATCCAAGTTCCCAAGTAATAGTAAAATTTCTACCATGATTATACATTACCAAAAAAATAAAGACACCAAAACATGTCACAATGTCAATGTCATAATATAAATTTTCAAAAATATATCTAAAACACATTGAATCACTTTGAAGGGAGTTGAGGTCGTTGGATATGTGGTATAAGATGAAGCTCATCAAGTTTAACTGTGGCATTCTTAAAGATACTTCATTTGGAAATGAAACTCTAACCATAGGAGTACTTGCAGGTCGGATAGAAGGTAGTTTGACTGCAGGTGAAAGTGTTACAAATGTAGAGACATTGGCAACTTCAACAGCAACAACTGGAGGTGTAACTTCAATTGCAACCTCTTCAGTGCCTAGTGCATTTTGAGAGCAAATCATTTCTTCATGCATTAAATAAATGAAATTAAAATAAGTTACTATATTGATGTTTGAAATAAATGATTTCTAAATTAAAAAAAAAAAAAAAGATCAACAAAAATATTATTATACTATTCTTTGAGTTATTCCAGTTATAATAGGAGTAACAACAACTACAGGTAACAGTTTCCATTTTTTAGGTTTAGGTGGCATACCACCATTAGTGTAGCCCCTTTTTCTTGTAACCTTCAAGACCACATCTCATATAAGTACCAGTGGAAAAATTCTATGTAGTTGACATGATATTTAAAAGTTAATTTACAGTTTATTTAATTAACTTGTAATATTTGTTTAACAAAAGTAAAAGTATAGGATAAACTAAATTTATAAAGAATAGTTAGTCTTATATTTATTTGTTAGCGTTAAAATTATGGGTTGAATTGTCTTAGACCTAATGATCTGAAAAATATATGTTTATCTTAAAAATATATATATAACCTCATTTATCAGTTTTTAATTAAGCTTATAAAGTATGAATGGCGCAGCTAGGTAAGTTGCGCGTGGCATGAATTGAAGAGTGCGGGAAGAGAAAGTGAAAGGAAGATGAGGGTGGCGGAGGAGGAGAAAGCAGTGTTGGAACAAGTGTTCGGGTCGTCATCATCAGAAGAATCTGATTCTGATGGCTACAGCGAGAGCGAGTGGGAGCCCATCTCAGAAGTGAATGGCCTATGGCTGTGCCGTCACTTCCTCTCTCCACGCCGCCAGTCTCACATACTCTCCTCCATCCAAGCCGCCAATTGGTTCCCCTCCCCTTCCATCAACCAGGCCATGCGCTTTGGCCTGCAACACCTCCCTTCTTGGGCCACCCCTCTGGCTCACTCCATTCGCATCTCCGTCCAAGCCCAAGCCCGGGCCCAACACCACCCACTGCCCTTCCCCCTCCACCTCCTCCACAGAGAACCTCTCTTCGACCAGATGATCGCCAACGTCTACCAGCCCGGCGAAGGAATCTGCGCCCACGTTGACCTCCTCCGTTTCGACGACGGCATCGCCATCCTCTCTTTAGAATCTTCCTGCGTCATGCACTTCACTCCCCTCTCTGGTTCCCTTTCCGTTCCCGTTTTGCTCCTCCCTGGTTCCTTGATTCTCATGTCCGGAGAAGCACGTTACCGTTGGAAACACGAAATTAATCGCGCACCGGAGTTTCAGATATGGCACGGTCAACCATTGACTCAATCCAAACGCACCTCTATCACTCTCAGGAAACTTTGCCCCTCCTCTCCCTGATTCCACACTCAACCCTTGTTTCTTTCTGTTATAATAATTTCAATGTTCTATTATTCAGCATTCAGTAAACAAATTTCATTAATAATTGTAGTAATAACAGTAACACGTATCTTATCTATCTATGTTATTCGGCGTTGTTTGATTTGGTACCGAACGCGATGAAATTCATGCTGATATCATCTGATAAAGACCATCGTGTTATGCATAACTCATTTTATGGGCGAATGTGTGTGCAATGCAACCCAATGAAAGTGTCATGTGAATGTGACGATTAATACCGAGCAAATCAAATCATTTATGATTTATCACGTGCATTGATACTGGCGCGTTGTAGGATGAGGACGAGTTCTTCTGGAGTGAGAAAACTGAACAATTGATGTGTGCCTCTCGGAAGCTGCCAAGTTCAAATTATTTATGTCATACTGGCCATCGGCATAGTAGCGGGTGTTTTAGTGGTTGTTCTTCTGGTGCTGGTTCTCATGAGGAGGATGGGATGGTTAGGAGGCAAAGATGCAGTGTATAAAGGTATGGAATATGCCACCAAGTTCTTCCAATTCTTTTAGTTAGAACAAATATTTCCATTTGTTTCCAACACAACATCTTTTCTGTATCCAGCAGTATTTCCTGAGCTTCGTCCACAATTTGTTTAAATAAATATTTCTACAAACTTTATTCAAATATCATAAAACTGAAGTACAACAATTTACTTCTATATAAGATTTGTAATTGATGATATTTCTCCATTTCACTAAAGTCAAGGCTTTAAGTATGCTAGATAGAAATGAAATGAATCATGTGACAGATATTGTAGAGAAAGTTATAAACTTTTTTGTGGAATCCAAATTTCCAATATTTCGTTATTTATTTTCAGAGCTCAGGGGCATAGATCTGCATACGGGATTATTTACACTAAGACAAATCAAAGCAGCAACCAAAAACTTTGATGCAGTGAATAAAATTGGCGAGGTGGCTTTGGTTGTGTATACAAGGTATTTTGATCTTCCAGTCTTGGTTACCTGTTCCATCTTATGATTAATTTATTTGTTACTTGATTTGAAATAGAAGACACACTTCATGGTCTCTATATCTCCATTCAATTCTAATTTAACGCTTACAATTTAATCATAATTTCTGTAATGTATTTTGTACTCATTAGCAAGCATAGATAACCTTCGTGGGTTAATGAAAGAGAAAAATTATCCACGTACATGATGGTTGAAGTGTAATGGAGATTTGTTAGACCAATCAGCACTTCAGTATTTGATATGTGTACCTGTGCAATTCTAATGCAAGAAAAAAAAATACAGCTTGTTCATGATGCAGGGCCTACTATCAGATGGTACAATGATAGCAATAAAGCAGCTTTCTTCAAAATCTAAACAAGGAAATAGTGAGTTTGTGAATGGGATGGGACTGATATCTGGACTTCAACATCCCAATCTTGTTAAGCTTTATGGATGTTGTGTGGAGGGAAACCAGCTAATACTGATATATGAGTACATGGAAAACAATTGTCTATCTCGCATTCTTTTTGGTAAGCTTCATGATGAATAAACTTCAGCCATACTTGCCATTTGAATCAAACATTTGATATAACCAAGTAACCGATTGTCTTTCTCCCAATCACATACAGGGAGGGACCCAAACCAAACAAAACAAAACTAGACTGGCCAAGAAGGAAGAAAATTTGTCTTGGTATAGCTAAAGCTTTGGCTTATCTTCATTAAGAGTCCAGAATAAAAATCATACATAGGGATGTAAAGGCAAGTAATGTATTCTTGGACCTTCTCTGCTTCCACACTTTCATCGCCATCCTCTCCTTTGAATCTGACTGTGTCATGCACTTCACTCTCCTCTCCACTTCCCTTTCTGTTCCCATTTTGCTCACCCCTGGTTCCTTGATTCTCATGTCTGGAAAAGCACCCTACCGTTGGAAACACCAGATTAATCATGCACCGGAGTTTCAGATATGGCATGGTCAACCATTGACTCAATCCAAACGCACATCTATCACCGTCAGGAAACTTTGCCCCTCCTCTCCCTGATTCCACAGTTAACCTTTATTTCTTTGTTATAACTTCAATGTTTATTATTCAGCATTCAAAACAAATTTCAATATTCAATACTAATAATAATTATAGTAATAACAGTAACACGGATCTTATCTATTTATCTTTCTATGCTATTCAGTGTTGTTTTATTTGGTACCAAACACAATGAAATTTACGTTGATATCTTCTGATAAAGACCACTGTCCTGTCACCGGGTTATACACGAATCCAGCCATCTCCTCCACCTGTGTGTGCAATGCAACCAGAATAAAGTGTCATGTGAATGCGATGATTAATCCCTAACAATTGAAATTATGAATGCGTTTTGCATATGTACATTGATACTGGCACGTTGGAGGATGAGGACGAGTTCCTCTGGAGTGAGAAAACTGGACCATTAATGTGTGCCTCTCGGAAGCTGTGGAGTTCAATGTATGTATAATGTGTCGATTGAATGTAGGATGGAAAAAATAAGTGTTGAATGGAGTTGAGTTGAGAAGAATGAATACCCAGCGGAGAATGTATTCTGCAGCAAAAATGGCAGTTGCATAGGCTCTCATGGATCGATTGATTGTGGATATCACAGTGGCTCCATCTGGAACTGTTAGTGCTGACAGAGATTTGCAGAACTCTGCAGGATCTGCCACGTGCTCAATCACCTGCAAAAAAAATTCAAAGCAAATGAACCAATGCAAGGCAAAATGTATCATACTTCAACACCCATTTATGCACTCCAATCTGCAAGCACACAACCAGAAAAGAGGTAAGGGGCACGAAAGAGAAAGTACCTCCAAGGCCATAACTGCGTCGAATGTTCTTCCTTCTTCAACTAGCTTCTCTGATCAGTAAATTTAAAAATTGTTGGTGAGTTGTAAAATGCAGTGCATAATACCCAAAAACGTAAAGGACAATTCGAAACGAACTAGATGAATGCAAGCAACTTTTACTTTTACAACGATTATTGAAGCTATCATGCATGTACTGATGTACCAAGAGCGTTAAATTTTTTACAAACATGCTACCTAATTCCTAGCAAAGAAATTGGATGGACATCGCCAATGAAAACTATAATTCTTCCAACTATAGAGAGGATGAACGATGAAGTGTTAAGTATATATAATGTAACAACTCTTTTAGCTTAAAGCTTATTCACCCACTTGAGCGATTTAGCATGTCCAAGTATGATACCTTGTATAATGAGAAACATTAAGGGATAGAGTAAAAACTTTCTTCAATGTAAGACCCTAGTGGGAAGACATAAGATCATAGCAAAAAAAAAATTGACTTTTCTACAGCCAAAGATACATTCTAAGACTCTAAGACTCTAAGTTAAGATAAATAACATAAAATGGCTATTAACTACAAGCTATAAGAAAAACAAGAAATCACAAGCCAACAGGAAGTGAAAATATGGAAGTTTTTTATGCCAATGCATCATAATCTCGTAACTTTTGAAACTCTAAACTATCCAGCAAAGGTCTGAATCCATGGAAAAACGACTCAGAAAATTAGATAAAAGGAAATTATGCCAGTCAGATTTGTGCTTCTTATCAAGATTGTGAACTAAACTGTATTAGCATTCATTTGGATAAGTAGGGCATGTCAGCAGTAGTGTCCAAATGTTAAGACTTAAAGCATGCACATCAAAAATGGATGTAAAACAAAAGTGTAAAAGAATGCTTCAAGATTTATAAATGTACCAGCTGTCGTGCAACAGAACTCAATAGACGAAGTTGCTGGATCCAAATCCTGTTGACAGGAGAATAAGTTGTCCGGCAAATAGTGAAGATTTAATTTACTAATGTTGGCAACTGCTTCCTCCAATATACAGAAATCTAATCAATTTGTAGGACAAGACGGACAAATTTCAAATATTCAAATATAGAATAAGCATACAGCATGAAGTTGAGCAATCTTGATATTCTTCTCTACAGCATAAACACCCATCACAGTAGCTCCCAATCGAGCTAGTGGCTGAAGAACAAAAAGAGAAGCATGGCTATAAATTATAACATAGCAACAAAAAAGAGCACAAATTTGCAATAAAAAAACAATAACAAACTTAATACTCTATAAGTGAGAGGGAGGACAATATGCACCAAAGAAATAATTCAGATTTCCACAATTCAAGTATTCAACCTAACAAATATAGTCACCTCCGTATCCATCATAATGCTACAGATTCCCATGAGGATTATGATAACAAGTAATATAGTCAACAAATATAGTCATCTCTGAACTTATTATACCAAACTATATGTTTATCATAGGCCAGAAGATAGGTCTTTCCCAAACATCACAGGAAAAAAGAAGAAAAGATATACCTCAGAAAGAATTCCACCCCCACAACCTACATCAACAATTTTAAGTCCTTCAAGGGGTTTAGCACTATAAGGGTCCTTCCTGAGACAAGGGTGAAATCTAATTATTATTTGAATAGAACCCCGTTGGAGACAAAATATAAATATAAACACATTGTCAACCGTAATACCGTTTTTCCTATTGTTTTTCTTCTTGTTTCTTCATTGGGTTTGTGTCAAAAAATAATTCAGTTAACACTTTTTATTAACAGATACTTCATTAGAGTCATCTTCTTACACATCCTTATGCGATTATATTTAATTCAAGGGGTATTAAACCAAATTCCTACCATGTATGTGTAGCAAACACTAAGTGCTATTGGTTTAATAAGACTGCATAAATAACAGTGGCTTGGAATCTGACACAGTACAACCAGATTATGTTTTAAACCCACTAATTCCATGCAAAAAAAGAAAAAGAAAATGGAATCAAATTATAACATAGCACAAAGCATTGCACATTCTACCAAAGTAGTTTCAAGAATAAACACCCCAGACTAAAAAATGGAGGTAACAAGGACTAAATGAAAGAGCAGGCTTACTTGAAATGTCGACAAAGTGCAGAACGGATGAAAGCAAGTCTTGTTGGATTCATCACATGCAATGGCTTAAAGGGGCCTTCAGAATCCCAACTATTCACACCAAGGAAAGGGTAAATACATGTCATTCATATTCTCAAACTAACACACACACACACACACACACTGTAGCAACAACTTCAACAAATTCACCCCATGAAAAAAATAATGTGCAATTTAATTTTAATTGTGGTGTTTATAACAATAAATTCATTGAACAGATTCTCTCTTTCGTTTCGAAAGCTGACCAGGTATCGGCGATGGCGGCGAACTTGGCGAGCTCATTGTGCTTCAAGGATGATGATGGAGGCGAAGGTTGTTGTTTGGGCTGCGGTTGAGGCATTGAAGAAGCAGCATCGGCGAAGAACCTAGTAGTAGCGTTAAGGAGAGGCTGAAATCGATGGTGGAGAATGCGGTAGATGGAGATGCGATTGAGGTTTCGAAGATGGTTGAAAGCCATGGCCATGGCAATGGCAATGGTTCCGCGCTCAAAATCTTCGTCTCTTTTCCTGAACTGAACCTGAACCTGAACCCTTCAGCTAGGTAGATCCATGGCTGCGAACCTGTCGGAGCTCCTGTTTTGACCCGATTGTAGAAAACGGGTTCATGTTTTATTAATACTTAAAAATTGAAAATTTAGTTAAATAGTGTATTTTATGTCCCATTTTTTAATTCTTTTTAAAATTATTATTTTTAAGCATGAAGTACCTTCAAGTTTGCAAACATGAATTTGAATGAAAAAATGTTATAAACTTAAGTTTGATAAAAAGTACATTTATTATAATGTGAAATATTTTTATTCAAATGCATGTTGATAAAATAATTTTTTTGAATAATAGTATAAATCAAAAATATTTTTTAAGAAATGAAATAAGAAAAATAAATAAAATAGATTTCTCCATTTAAAAAATCATAAATCTAACCATGTTAAAAAAAATAAAATATGAAAACATTCTTTAACTTTTCCATCCTAACTACACCAAATACACTTCATGAAATATATAACAAATATATCATGTCTTTACATTAGGTCAAGAATATGATTAATAGGATAAAAAAATAAAGTCATTGAACTGGTTCAACCAACAATCAGAGTTATATGCAATATATGGAGAGAAAAAAAGCAAACGACTTGGATTATTTAATACAAACTATGAAATATTCAATAAATTATAAGAATAATTCAATAATTTATGAAACAACCATTTTAATTCAATTGATAAATTTAGAAAATTATTCAATGAAAAAAAAAATAAAGGATGGATTTGATTGTGAAAAAATTTGTGAGAAGAGAAGAAAAATTTTCAAAATTATACATAAGTCTTGTACTTCATTACATTACTCTAATTTAAAATATTTACTTTCAAATTATTTTTTATTTTATTCTATTTCACCCTACTAAATCAATCCTTAGATTTTATTATCACATAATGATAATATTATATTCTTCTTAAAGGATGTTAGAGCTTTTAAGTATGACTCGATCATTTAGTAGTTTATAAGTTATTTTGATTAACTTATAAGATAATATAATTCAACAAATTTATTATACAAAATAGATTATGATTAAATAATTGTATTAAAAAATTTATACCATACATAATCATTTTTCTCATTTTTTTATTATACTTCAAATTCTTATAATGAAGGTTCAGTTTTAACAAAGTTCTTCCTTAAAAAAGGTCATTAACGTTGCCATTAATTTAATTAGAATCTCCTAAAAAAATTAATTAGAAAGTCAACTTTGGAAAAATATCAGGAAAAAAAATCTGCTAGAAAGTCAACTTAAGCATCTAAGCTTTTATCTTAAACTATACTAATAGAAAAAATAGTTGTCCAAAAAAGAAAAACTTAGTTAGGTTAGCTGGAGAGGCATTACCGAAAACCGACGTTGTTCCTTCCTCGCTGGAGTGTGTAGTAAGAAAGGCAGTGACGTCAAAGATTTGAACTAGTCACTATCTGACACATACACAGAACCCGATCCCATCCTTTATCAATTAAACCAAAAAATCATTACATACACATTAATGTTCATTCACACACTCTCGTATTTTCATCCCTTCTTTAATCCAATCCAATCCAATCCAATTCGCATTCTCTCTCACACCGAAAACCCTCGCCGCCGCAATGGAAACCAAGAAGCTCCACCCTCGCTTCTCGCTCGGCCGCCAATCCTCCCTCGCGCCGGAGCGCGCCGTCGCCGCCGACTCGTCGGAGGCGCTGGACCCGGCGGTCCGGTTGATGTACCTGGTCAACGAAGGTGACTCGGACGGGATTAAGGACCTGTTGGACGCCGGCAGTGACGTCAATTTCACGGACATTGACGGCCGCACCGCGCTCCACGTCGCCTCCTGCCAGGGCTGCACCGACGTCGTCGACTTGCTGCTCCGACGAGGAGCCCACGTCGATCCACAAGACCGCTGGGGCAGCACCGTAATTTCACTCTCTTTCGCTCTTCTCGCTGTCTCTTATTCTACACTGGCTGACACTAATTTGTGGATTGGATTGTTTAACAGCCTCTAGTTGATGCAATGTACTACAAGAACCACCAAGTTGTCAAGCTTTTGGAGAAATACGGTGCAAGACCCCCGGTATCTCTCTTCTTCTTAGATCTTATTCATTTCCTCTAAAAATAAAGATGTTATTCATTTCGAGAGATTAATAGATAGATATGCACTTTCAGTATGGAATTTTTTACGTTGTCTATTAATCAGATATTACTTTTGGTATGACTTTTTCAAATAGTTATTATAGAAAGTCAAACATATTTACCATGAATGGGAATATAATTTTTTTTAGGCTGTCTGAGAATACATATGTAACCGAGAGCCTTGACACAATGTTAAATGTTGTGTCTTGTTGCTCATGGGTTGAAATAGTTTATTTGCATATTTAAGGGTGAGGCTGTCTACAATATCCCTCTTTGTTACCTGTGCATAGCGTGAAGCCTCTGGGCAATCGGATATGTAGATTTTTTTTATATTTCTTTCAATCACAATTCACAATACCATATTGTCGTGTATGGTAGGTTCACTAGGTTGTTTGATTTACAATAAATACGTTAAGAGTCATACTTACCATGATTTTTAAAGCCCGTTTGTTTAAGTTTATTTAAAAAAGAAAACACTTTTGAATAAAATAAATCGTTTTCTGCTCTTTTGATGTGTTTGTCTAACTGTTTTTTTCTTAAAAAAGTAGTACTAGTTTTCTGATTTTTGTTTAAAAAGGTATTTTTTACAAATCCTATTTGCTTCTTAAAAAAAAAAAATTTAAAATTGCTTTTACACTGCAGTGTATTTTTACACTGACATTGCATAGATATTAAACTCCTTTTAGTATAGGTTGTTTATGACATCAAGTTGCAACTGAGGACATTTTATTTTGTAGATGGCTCCCATGCATGTGCAGAATGCTCGTGAAGTACCTGAGTATGAGATTGATCCTTCTGAACTTGATTTTACTAATAGTGTTTGCATAACAAAGGTAAGTTTTCAAGCTTCCTTTCTCTGTATGGTCAATCATTTTTTATAACTTGATTTCTCCTTTTGCCTTGTTTTGACATATTCTCTCAAGTCAATTTACCCTGATTTATTTTGTGTTTCATATTTTATATCGAATATTAGGGAACTTTCAGGATTGCATTATGGCGTGGAATTCAGGTTGCTGTCAAGACACTTGGGGAGGAATTGTTCACTGATGATGATAAAGTGTGGGTTGGTCTACTCATGCAATCTGTTGTCTCATTCATGTCAATTACTCAATTGGATATTCAGTTCTCAATTTTTGTTCTCATAGTGGATTTTGTTTGTTGGTGTCTGTTTATCAGAAAGGCATTTCATGATGAGCTTACATTACTTGAGAAAATAAGGCATCCAAATGTAGTCCAGTTTTTGGGTGCTGTAACACAAAGCACACCAATGATGATTGTCACAGAATATCTACCCCAGGTTAGTCTTGGTCCTACCCTGGTTATATGGAAGATTTTTCATGATAAGTTGTTTTACCCGTGGTGTTTATGAACATATCATATTGGTTAGTTGGCTAATGGCTATCACAGATAATATAGTGAGCTGAATAAAATATGTGGTCAGAAATTTATCATTTTGGATATAGTCTTTAGAAAGAAAGTGGCTAGCGTAGTTTTGATAGGACTACTTGAAATCTAGCATTATGTTGGAGTGCACAAATAATTAATAATTAAGAACTTGATATGATAAAAGTTATACTGGGACTGATACTAATTGTTGAAGTGTCAGGAGTTATTTGCAATTCTGCATTGGCCAGACAGGATTTGGCCCTCTAAGTGAAAAAGTGAGGGATTATCTACAATTGATATAAAGTCGGTTATGTATACAAAATTCTTTAATTCAAATTGATGATGGGTAGATTCTCACTTTCTCGCTTTAGAGGAACTGAATCCAGTCAGACAATTATGTTCCTGTTCTGTCTAGAAGTTTTAAATATCTAAATTGAAGGATTTTAAGTAATGATAAGAGATAACCATTTTAATCTAGTATTGATAAGTGCTGAATTAGAACTTCCATTTATCTTTATTAGCGATTTCACTTTATGTTAGTGAAATGGTGAAAAAATAAGGAAGTGCATATAATTAGGAAGATATCTCCTCTACTTGTGTGTATAACGTGGTTAACTATACCTTGTATTTTTCACTATTGTAATGTCTGACAATTTGAAATGGATTATCATCTCTTTAGGGGGATCTCCGTGCCTACTTGAAGCAGAAAGGTGCATTAAAACCAGTAACAGCTGTAAAGTTTGCACTTGATATTGCTAGGTCAGTCAAGAGCTTTCATATTATGGATGCATCACTAGCTTTCAGTTGGTTTGCAAGGAATCAAGCTCTCCTGATTATTTCATTTTTTGAAAAGTTGAATAATTAATGAAGATTTTCTCCTATATTATAAATTTTCATTTTGATATTTGTAATAATTCCAATACATGTATATTTTGCAGGGGTATGAACTATTTGCATGAACATAAACCAGAAGCCATTATACACAGAGATCTTGAGCCTTCGTATGTTTTATGTTCTCCTGTCCTGTCTTGTTGATTTTATTATTCTTCCAGCATGTGTATGAAGTATCATAGATTTTTCAGTAGAAGCATGCATTTTTAATTCATTATTGAATGGTTGGAACTGTTTAAAGTTTATTCATTGTACATGAGTAAGACCACAGAAATATACTGCGGGATGATTCTGGGCATCTGAAAGTTGCAGACTTTGGAATTAGCAAGTTGCTTAAAGTTGCTAAAACGGTCAAAGAAGACAAACCCGTGGCAAGCCTGGATACATCATGTAAGTTTTCTTCTTTAGTGGAGCCTTGTAATATTTGTTGTCCATCATGTCGGTCTGCATAAAAGCAATATTGTGAACTTTTATTTCACGAGGGCCATAATGTGCACTATGTTGCATATTCTGCAAGGAAAAAAAAAAGAAGGAAAAAAGAAATGCTGTCTACTAAGTGACTACTAATTGTGATTTATAAATATGGCCATCTCTTATATGTATAACTGGTTTTATTTTAATCCTATTGTGATTGGTTCTGTCTTCATAGTTTGTATTGATGAATTTATTCAAATCTGTAACAGGGCGTTATGTTGCTCCAGAGGTATATAGAAATGAGGAATACGACACAAAAGTGGATGTATTTTCATTTGCTCTGATATTACAGGAGGTAAAATCATTATTGTTCATCTTTGGATGCATGATGATTTTCCTTATTTTAGAGCTTTTTAATGACTTCCAAGTTAATTATTTACCCATATTATGTGAATGGTTGTATCTTCTCTGGTCTTGAAACAAGACTTTTAAACCCTAAACTGGCAAATTAATTTATAAATATAAAATCTGTTTGATGAATTGATGCTTGTGGAATATTATAGTGGTATTGAGTAATTAATACATGCTAATTCAATACTCTCCGTCCCTTGTAATTTCTGTTTATCTCATCACATAAAACTTTTAGAAGGCTGTTAATTGCATTTGCTTTCTTCAAAAAAAAATTGGAATTTACTTTATGTTTTCTGTGCTTTTTCAGTTATATTTTGAGCAATCAAAAGCATTTACATAGTCCTGAACAAGAAGTCATATCCCCTACAAAATACGTACTTACATACATACATACATCTGTGTTGTTCATGTTAGATAAAAAAATTGCAAGTTCAGGAAAAGGAATGCATTGAGAGGTTTATCATTTGTTGCTGTGTATCCTTTGTTACTTTTGGCATTCAAATTCCTTCAGCATTGTTACGGCATATTGAATTTTAGATGTTTGATGGTGTCTTTTACGCATAGGACCTCTTTCACTTGTCAAGTATATAGATATAGGAGTCTATGGACAGCTCAAGCATTCGTGACTTGTGAGCTCTGCCTGCTTTGTCCATCAGATCATCCTAAAGATATGTATATTATATATAATTGTGATATACAATGCTTTATTACATATTTTAAGGTTGATCTAATGGACAGGTAGAGTTCTAAATTTTTTGAGTTCTCCACATATTGACCCATAAAATATAAATGTTTGTATATATTTATATATTCATGATCATTTTTGTAAGATGCCATGCCGAACAGTTTGTTGTGGTACCAATATGTTCTTGTACTTTTTTTTTATGTGAAGACAAAATGTTCATTTTCTGAAAGTTCAAAATATGATTATTTATTTGTGGATGATGGGTAATTTTGAATATAGAATATACTGATTGACAACCAACTCTGGGTTGTTATTTGTAGAGATGCCCAGCAAAATATTGACTGGAACTTGCATTGTTTTCTGTTCCTCTAGATGATTGAAGGTTGTCCACCGTTTTATGCAAAGCCAGAAAATGAAGCTCCTAAAGCATATGTTGAAAATGAGCGTCCACCATTTAGAGCTTCACCAAAGCTTTATGCTTATGGGCTAAAACAGTGAGGGTTTTAAATACATTTAATTGGCAGCAGGTTTGAATGTTTAGTTTCAAAACCTACCACAAGTAGGAAATTAAAAGAATAAGTTTTTCACATTCAGGAAATTTGATTTGTCCATAGGTTAATTGAGGAATGCTGGGATGAAAAACCATACAGAAGGCCAACATTTAGGCAAATAATTGGGAGATTGGAAGACATATACTACCATCTTGCTCAAAAGAGGGGCTGGAAGGTATCCTTTTTTCATGTGAATATTTCTTTTATCAATTTTTAGACCTAGTTATGGTAGTATATTTTTAACTTCACAGTAATTTTTAATACTAAAATTTAACAGAATGTGAGGAATTTCAGATTCAAAGACTTTTTCTGTATCATTGGATGGATATAAATAATTTTTATACCAACGTAATTTTACTAGAGTGACTGTTTTTAATCTATCTCACCAGTAGAATGCCCTCAAAGGTGTGGATATTGTGCGATATAGTTATTTTACAACGAGACTGTGTGATTCTTTGTTTCCGAAGGTGTAATATTTTCTTGTTATGATACACAGGTTAGGACTCCTGGATGCTTCCAGAACCTGGAAGCCATATTTAGGGGTAATCGCACAAATCCAAGTAGCCGATCATCTCGCTTTACGGCCAGATAAATATTTGCCTTCCCATCAAGAACCAAGAAATTTTTTGATCATGCAATATCATATACTTTCATGTCATATATATAGTTTTTTGTAAATAACTTTCGCTCGACGTGCGGTTGAATAAATTCTGAAAAGAATGTGACATATAATTGTGTAATTTTGTCCCAAGACATTCTTTCAAGTTCTTGCTTATAAAACAAGTTTGTTCTTTTCTAAGCTTTATCTTTTTAAAATATTATTTTAACTTTAGGTATCATGTCGTTGCTCCTATTCTCATGTGTGGGCCTCAAAAGAATTGAGTACCTGTTTGGACCGGTGAACAGTTTTACTTTTTAACATTGATCCTTATGTTATCTTGTTTGCTTTCATCCATCTATATAAAAATAATTGTAAATACGAAGATTTTTGCTGCAAAATTAAAACAACGAAAATTGTCTTTGCAATAAAGCTAAGTGGCAATGTTTTGCTTCCTAGTTTCTTTCTCAGTAATGCTGCTGCTGCAAATGATTCTGATAACAGACAACCTTGCGAATCAGAATGCAGGACAATGTTGATGGATACAAGCTGCCAGTGACATGTACGACCCAGCCTAGTTGGTTTAGTTGGTTTAGTTGAGTAATGTCTTTTCATTTGTCTTTTTTAGGAAAAACTCAAACATAATTTTTTTTACCTATATGAATTAAAGACATATATAATTTTTTTATAATAACTGTTTAATCAATTAAATTAGATTCTTTTACTCTTTACAATTAAAATATGAAAGAATTTTTAAGGAATAACAAACAAAGGGTAATTTTGTTACATGCAATCAAATTTGGCTGTATTCTTTTTTAGGCATTAATATATTTTTGTAGTTCTAACAAACTGTGTTGTTTCCACTATAATTTATAGTAGTCTGTGAACACCTTTAAGCCGGGATCTGCTTTTGCAATGTTTTGTGCATATTGTCGCATACTTTGACCTATCTAATGTCTAGGTTGGTTCCGTGCCATGCTGAGGGTTTGTACCAAATGTGTCCATATGCTGCTGCAATTGCAACACTGCAAACAAGTCTACAAGCATTATGGGCATTGTACAGTGGATATAATAAGACAGCATTTTGAACGTTGGCACTACCTATTTTTATATTTCTTTTTTCATAATTCAACCTTTTATTTAAAAAAGAAATTATTTGTTAATGGGTTTAATTTTTTTATACATTGTTAATGTAAATATTTTTATACTGTCACGTGGTAACTAATTAAAAATTAACTTAATATCACTTTAAAAATAATATTATAAAATTAACAATTTTATTATATATGTTAGTTTATGATTAAATAATAATGTAATTTTTTATGTTATCATTAATTCAAAAATTGATAACGTTGTTAACTTATTCCATCAAAAATTTAGAAGAAAAGGACATTCATAAATTGAAGTCTAATTCGACCCTTAAAAACTTTTCCACTTATAAATTTTGAAAAAGAAAAATCATTTTAAATATTTGTATTCCATGAGCCTAGTACATTTTATAACTTAGGTTGGGTTGCAAATAGGACTAATGGATTTCGTTATGAGTATAAGGCATAAGTATTTATTGGTTTTTGGTTTGAGTGACAGATAACTTGATTCCCCTCAAATAAATTTATGAGTTGTATATATAAAACTTAATTGGTCTCTTAACTGTACAAAGTTCTAAATTCAAAGTAGCATTTGAATGCTAAAAATTTAACAGAAACATTATCCACGGTTAGTTATTTCCCCACAGGAGCATAGCACAACTTTGACTACCAGAATACCAGGATGGGATTACCTTTCTCTATAATTTGTACCCAAAAAGTATTTTTGCTTACCTGCTCGTAATTAATTTTTAACTGACTATCTGAAATCTGAAAATATATAAATTTAAAATTGAAGAAGAAACAATGTTTGCTTTCCTGCTCGCATTTAGGCATGGACAATCAATGAATTCTTTTTAAAAAATTTGGCTGATGTTTTTCAAAAAATTAATTATGTTGAAAACAATTAATATGTATTCTCTGTATGCTTATAAAAAAATATGTATTCTATATAATAGAAGTTATACACTAAAACTCAATACATTTAGTACTTTTTTTAATGAATAAAAGATGATATGATAACCAGTAATGATATAGCAAAACATCAGACATTAATTTAAATATCATTTATGTTAACAGTGGATATTCATTAAACTCAAAATTGAAGTCATTTTAGTTTTATCGCTTTCACATATATACAGGTACTTGAAAATGGAAATTGAATTTTTATTGGCTGAAGGTTTGTTGCTTTCTTTTTTTTCCTTACTGCTTGTTTGGTTTAATGTTTATCACTTGTCAGTATTTGATCTCAAGCAGGAGCTATAAATAGTAGCTTCTATGTTTCTTTCATTGATGTGAAAATACCACTTCTCATGTATTTGATGTATAACAAAACACAGGCTTAATCTCTCTCTCTCTCTTGTTTTCTTGTTTAAATTAACTGTCTAGACTTTAGAATAAGCATTAGGCAGCACAAAAAACAACACGTTCAATATTATTCTTTTTGCTTCTTTTCCAAATAAGGAGTATAAGGCTAAATGAGATGAACGTTTGTAATTTAAATAAATTGAATGAGATGTTAGTTAATTTGATCACGAAGTGATTTTATTGATTTGTATCCAGACCTAGAGGGAGACATCAATCCTGTTTGATAGTTAAAACTACGTATCATATGATATTCTTTCATTTAGCCTTAAATGAAAAGGATAAATATATACGTCCACTCATTGTAGGATAAACTGAGGTGAATTAGTTTTAAAAAAATATAAATAAGATGAAAGATAAAGTAAATACTACTACATCTTAATGAGGGTTGAAGTGAAAATTAGCATTACCAAGCTTTCCCCTCTTATTATTCTCTGTTAAAACTTAAAACTAAAAGTGCTACAATTTTAAATTTAACGGTGCCACGTTTCTGAAACACCAATCATTGTCATACTAGTGTTACCTTCATTCTTAATTTTCGCACGTAAAATTAACCTCTGCAACAACACACAACTGACACCATTACATGTTACAACTTACAACCGTATATTCTGCTTTAGTACGATCTGAATCAAACAGTGAACCTTAAAGCGATCACCAGCCACAAATGAAAAGAAAAAGATCAATAACTTAGTAGTAATAAGACAATGCCACTTTTGAGAGATATTAATAATTTAATTAATTTGATACACTGATCTTTACGCTATTCCTATCAACTAGTTAGACATTATTTAAATAACATTTTTGAAATAATTACTACAAAAGTTAATGATTTTCAATTATATACTAAAAACCAAGGATTAAATTAAATTACACTGTAAAAAAAGTATTTCATTATTAATTAATATATTATAATTAATTCCTAAATTATGTTCATGAGCCATTTGTGTACCTGACAACACAAGCTTGGCTCAGAAACAAACTTAAGTGGTAACAAAGAAGTGAATTGGATATGTACGTTGGACAGATATCGAAGCTAGCTAATATATATCTAATTGCTTTTCTTCGGTTTCGGTGTCTCATTTGTTTGTATATGGAAATTGTTAACTTCTTTCTTAGTTATCATGTGCTCACCCACATCTTAAACATGCTTAATAGTATTAAAGTGAAGAATTACTGTTTATGTAAGTAAGAAAAGTGTGTGATGTGGAGAGTGAGAGAGAGAGAGAGACGTACGGTGAAAGAAGGAGGGAGCCTCGTTGTCTGTAGGTCCATTTTGGCTTACAACTTCCTACTTGCGTGCCATTTTGGGAGCTGTCTTAGCACAGTTACTTTTGTCTCCCTCTTGATTACCTGGGGTTATAATTTTGTAAATGCTCTTTTTGATCTTTTATTACTTCAAATTACTATATGAAATTACACTCTTTTGTCTGTTTCATAGATGTTTTAACTATAATACTTTTATTGTCAAAAGTTATACTATTTTTTTTACAAGAGATAGGAGTTCATTTTATTGTAAATGAGTATTTCACGAGTAATTCTTCTTAATACTCAATTCAGCTTTATTGATGGCCAATTTTAGACACCTACTATCATTTGAGACTTCATAAACTTCTAAATCTGACAGTGAAAGTGTTCAGATTTTCATTTTTTTTTCAAGTGTTAAAAGTCAATAGTAAAATGTTAAAACTATTTGTCACTGATTAAAACTTAGATAAAGGAAAAAATGGTCCTGTAACTTTATTTATAATTACTCATTATTTGAACTCTTAAGTATAAAGAAGAGTCAGAAGTATAATTAGGACAATTAAACATTTTATTAAAAATATTTTTTATCATAATATACTTTTTACCTACAAAGAAACTTATTGTGTTTGAAATCACGTGTGTGATCTGTATTAACTGTGGAAACCACATCAAAGAACCCAAAAGGCGCATAAGCTACAACATCTTGCTTCTGAATAATGCGGATCTGGGTTGACACAATGCTTACTTAAACACAACTTAAATTAATTAACGAAAAGCTATTGAATCACTAAGTGCGTAGATTAATTGATGGAAATTGTTTTAAAGTTCGTTTGAGATCCAATAGTTGACATAGGCGAACATAGATGACAAGTTAATGACTAATTCAAATTTTATACTACAAAAGCAAAGGAATTTGAGTAGATCATTAGCTACCTCAAAATGGCATTTCGTGCGTCTGACTTATTTTTCTAATAGATAGATTGCAGCTAGCTGTCACAATATATATGTTGCATATATAGCAAATCTAAGTCATATGATGATTAAGATGAAAAGTTTCTTAATATGACATGACCATTTAAAAAAATGACGTTGGTTTTATATTCTAATCTTAACCATCTATAATAAAATCCAATGGTCAATAACTCAATATTCATTTCTCTTACTCTTGCATAAAAAACTTTCTTTTATATTTCCTGTAAATGTATATAAGATTGTAACTTTTTCTAAGGGGAAAATTTAATGATTCACAAAAGTATAAATAAAAAATAAAAGTATGACATCAAAGGAGCTAGTGAGCTACTACAAACATAACTTCTTTGTATTAGTTCTAAGGAGCAAGTGAGCTACTACAAACATAAAATCTAACATCAACATCAACAGAAATTAAAATCAGAACCTCCAGCAGGAAATTTAAAACCTTTATACTGTAACTATAGGCAGCAGCAACACAGCCTAACAGCATGAACTATGTCACTAACACTGAAATCCAATAGGTTTAGATGCCAACAATTTATATCATAACCGGCAAGCACAATCACTCATGACTCATTCAATAAGCTGTTCTCATCAAACTAGTATCCTAATACCTCTTCCTTCAACCTATAAAAGCTAAATAATCACATAATTGCATAAATGTGAATGAACATACAATTTGTTTATTGAGTAATTAGCGTGATCGGATTTCCTGATCCATAAAGCTACCTGTCTTATTTTTTATATATATTAGTGCTGTTCAAGAATGAACTAAAAGTGTTATGATATTACCATGACCAGTTTCAACTACTGGTCTCTCCTTTCATATCATTTGGTAGTAATATAGACAAAAACCAGTTTTACTTTTAAGCACAAATGAGCGCTTACGCCCTTATTAATTAGACTCAATAATTTTTTGTATACATGCATCTACAGAAATTTTCTCATGTAAAAAGTTGACAGGATCACATCAGCCACTGTACTGAAATTGGGACAAGAAGAACATCCCTTACTATCATGACAAGTACAAGATATTTGGAAGAGTTTATCTTCAGACCAATTAATAAATTCCAATTTACAGACTATTCCTCTCTTGGTTTCATTTTCATTTTTGTTCTCAAATAGATATTCCTTACTCATTGATTCAGCAAATTCCCCCCCCCCCCTCACACATACACACACACATATATATATATATAAATGAATGTCTTCCTTGAAGACTCCATAATCCTTAGCACGAGGAAATTGATAATTGCTATACATACTTAATTTGTGCACTTAAATGATATAACAATTATCTAATTTCTTCTCTTTTGATGTTTCTGTTGACTGGTTTAGTGCATAGTCATTTTCGAAAAAACATGAATGTGCATCGTTTTGAAGAGTAAAAAGGGGGAGCATTGTGCTATTAAGGGACAGATAGTAGGGCACAAAAGGGAACGAAAATCCACTCACTTTGAGCCCATCTTCTTCCATTTTCTTCTATTCCCTTTGCTTCATTTTGTATTTGTGAGTCTCTCATAACTATGAGAGGCTAAATCATCCATTATTAGTAGAGATGGGCATGGATTGGATTTTTAAGAATCTCATCCATATCCAATCCATATATACTTAAATAGATTGGATCTTAAATTTATATCCAGATCTTTTTAAGAACAATTTGGATTCAAGATCCAATCATTTAAGTGGATATGGATTTGTTCATATCCAATATATATCCACTTAAATGTTATAAGGGTTTTTTTTATTTACAAATTTTAGTAATTAAATGCTAAAAAGTAAAAACTTGGCACCTATCCATTTAAGAGTTATTTTTAACCGACCTTGGTCAAGACTATTTTTGATCGATCTTATTAGGATATTTTCGGTCTACCTCAACCAGGACAATTTTGACTAACATCAGCCCAAACATTTTTAGACCGACATCAACTATGACTATTTTTCAGTTGACATCAGTCAGTGCATTTTCGGTCGACGTCGGTCAATGATGTTTTTGGTCGATCTTAGGTAGGGTTATTTTTTGGTTGAGGACGGCTAGGGTTTTTAGTAGATGTCGGTTGGTGATATTTTTTGGTTGACATCAACTAGAGATTTTTCAACCAACGTCGATCGTGAGGCCAATGTTGGATAGGTTCTTTGGTTGACGTTGACTAGGTTTTTTGTTGACGCTAGTTGAAACCATTTTTTTGTTGGCATCAACTAGAGTTTGTTGGCCAACATCGACAATGATTATTTCTTTTGGCCGATGTTGGCTAGGGATATTTTTCTTACATCAACTAGGATTTTTTCGATCGACATCAATTGAGAGAATATTTTGGTCAACATTAGCTAGGTTTTTTTCTCGATGTTGGTCGATAATATTTTTTTTGCCAATGTTGGCCCAAAAAATCTTAGTCGATGTCGGTGGAAAAACCTACTCAACATTAACCAAAAGAAAATCTCGACATATATTGGAAAAAGAACCTTAGCGACCAAAAAATAGCCTCAACTAATGTCGGCAAAAAAAAAAACTTTGGACAACATTGGCCAAAAAATAGTCTCGACCAACGTTGGCCGAAAAAACCTTACCAAAATGAATCGAAAAATAGTTTCAATCGATGGCGGCATAAAAATATCATCAGTTGACATCAACACAAATAACTCTAGATGACATCGACCAAAAAATAACTCTTACCAAAGTTGGCAAAAAAAAACCTAATTGTTATCATCTAAAAAATTGTATTGGATTTAAAAATTTAAACAAATATCCAATCCATATCCAACTAATAGAATTGGATTTAAAATTAAAAAAAAAAACATATTTTGATATGAAACTAGACCATTTAAATGGATTTAAAATGAATTAGATTTGATTGGATATGAATTGGTTTTATATATTTGGATTTTGTTGCACAACCCTAATTGTTGGGGGATTGACAACCAAATACTCTTGTTGTGATGATCTTTACTATCCATTTTATGCTATTTCCATATTATTGCTTATTTTCTGAGTTTATTATCTTGTTTATGGTTTGATCACTCATTTACATGTATGTTATAGGTTTTAATCATTGAAAAATATTTGCACCCTAAGAACTTGAAGGAACTTCTAAGTAATTCATGTCTATGGATAGAATGGTGTTACTTAACCTTAATTTTGCATCTTTATTCTTAAAGCAAATTAGTTGATGTAGCTCTTAAGGGATTAGGAGTGAAATTAGATAATTTAAGCTATTTCACATGAGGAATCATGATAAGGGTAATTTAGAGGATGAAGATAATAGTCGAGATATCGTTAAATGGTGAAAAATCTCTAACATTGCATCAAGAATAGTTTCGATAGGTCAAACCCCAACACGTCCATGGAAATCTGCACTAAACGACAATTTACACCTCCAAACGTTTGGTTTTTTATCTCTTGCATGTGCTCTACCTTGTTATGTTTATTTATGGTTGAATTTTACATTTTTGCATTATCACTTGACAAGTATCTAGTTTAATCATTTATTAACTTAAAATTAGATATATACAAACTCCGAGTACAATTAAAGTTCCTATGGACTCGACACTCGATCTTACAATTTTAATACTACTTTTCTTGAGCTACTACCTCACAATAAAAGAAATAATGTTCAAACAACGAGGTTAATGTTTATTTCACATTAATTGGAAGTTAATGCTTTTGCAGTTTCAAAACCATACAGTTAGCAAATTAAAGAAACTCAACTAAGTTTATTTTATATCTTTGGTCCCACAAAAACATGGTATAAACAAATAGCATTAAGTAACTAATTAAGTTTCCCCAATTAATAGTTCTCATACTTTCGTTTCATTTTGCTATATCCATGGATTTAATGTCATCAATCATCAATAACTAGATTTAGATTTTTGGAAGATCCTCTTACACCTAAAACTGAAACAAATAGTTCCCATTAGTATCTTCAAGTCTCTAAAATGTTGTTTGTAATTTAAAATAGACTCTAACATCAAAGTGGAATTCCACCTTATTTGAACACCCCCATACACAAGTGATTTGCTTTTCATCTTCGAACAATTAATTAAATTTTTAATCTCACTATATTTCTATAGTCAAATTAACTTAAGAGTCACCCCCTCCTTTTGTCAATACTAGTAGGAATTTAACAAATTCATCATAATTTTCTTGTGGACTGTGTGCTTCTTTATCTATGAAGGGGGAAATGTTACACATATAATTAATTCAGATTTTGCATCCACGTCCAGTCCAACAATCAGTCGTAAGGCTTAATTTGCAAGGTAATTTACATAAGAGATAATAAGCCCTTTCTTATGTTTTTATTTATGTAAATTTTAAAACTGTTCCCTTGCTGGTTGTCATTGTACATCCTGGATGGAACAATAAATAAAAGCTGAACAACACTCATGTTGTATCTAAATCCTTCTGCTTTCACACAAACCTAAAGGGTAGCTCTTCCATGATTGCTATCCTACTCAATACCTCTCTTGCATTAATTGTTCATTCAATTATCAAAGCAAACAGCAACCATCTCCTTCATCTTTTCTTTCTGGTTGGAATGACAACATGGTTTACTTATGAATTATGATACCCAAAGAGCTTCAGAAAAAATCTAGCATTGCCTCAATAAATTAATGTCAATCATTTTTCAATTTCTTGTTCCTATCTGAAGCAAACTTAATCTCATGCATTTCATTTGTGACTTATATTTCCCCATTGAGAAATGTCTGTCAGTAACAGACTCTTTTGAATATACTCTTTATTATGGATTAAAATTTATTCAAAAATCACAAAACTTTGCTCATGTAGCCTCAATCATAATTTTGTAGTTTTCATTAATTAACCATCGTAGAGGGAATAGAGAGTGTATTGCTAACACTCCTCTAATATCCCCCATTTGAATGCATAAAACAATTTCAGTAAAATATTCCATACTCATGATGGAGGTCTAGTTGGAATTTCTTGTTACCTTCTTGCTGTATATTGTGTTGCAGTTGTTTGATCCTCGGACTCGGTTGTGGAGGTTTCAATTAACAGTGACTTGGGAACCTTCAATTCTCTTGGTGGGTGCTTGGACTGTAGATTCTGTTTCAACAACCTTCAAAGGTTGAATATCAATCTCCTCCAACTTCTTCATCAGCCAGGATCAGCAAACAGGAAATGATTTCAACAATAAGATGCACTTGAATCTGATCTTCAATCTGTTACAGGAAAAAAAACATCATTGGAAGAGAAAGAAAAAAAAATAACCGAAAATATATCCAAAATCAGGTTGAATTTTTTTAAATAAAAAAAAAAACAAATTTCAACCCAATCACCTGACACCTGCTTTGCTCATTTTGGGAATGAAAATCAGCAAACCACTGTGTTACTTCCTACTCCTCAAACAATTTTTTTTTTAAAAAATATATATTTAAGCTCTTCCAGAAAAAGTGCTGAGCTAAAACAGCAAGTCCATATATATTTTTATCACCAAGTCCATACTCCAGCCGAATATTAAATTATATTTCATTTTCTTTACTGAAATGATCCCTTGATTAAGGATTGAGGCAGGTATCATAATAAAATGAGTAACAAAAAATATATATCATGGATCATGATATCAGTAAGTAAGCTATATATGCTAAAGAAATAGAAATATATAAAATAGAAAATGCATGGAAGACTTTCCAAACTAGAATAAAGACTAATTTGAGGAAATTATATATTATAATGATTATAGGCACATACCAGATGAGTGAGGAGGATTCGGAAGTGTAGAGGGAAACAGAGAGGTAAGAACTGAAAATTGCATTTGGGTGTTGGAATTGGAAGCTAGGCATGATGCAAACGAAACCAAACTACCAAAGTGTGAGATTAGATTAGAGAGAAAGAGAAAACTCTGTGCACTACACGACACGAATACCATTATCATTAGTGGGTGGGTCCTACCTTCTTGTCGTTTTCTTTGACCGCATGCATCTATGATGTTTTCAGTCACTTCGTGTATCATTATGCCAGATTGCCACGCCCCAACTATATTCTTCACAGTAATTATATTCAAATAAGAGTTTATAAATTATCATGTAAAATAATAGTTCATGCAGTCTTTCAATGGCAAATTATTATAAATTTATAATTTTTATCATAATTATTTTAAAATTTATAATAACAGAATATGTGATTAAATGATCAATAATATTTAACTTTATCAACACATAATTATATAACTCTCAAAATAAAATATAAATATTAAGTTTAATATTATTTAACATATGAATTAATGGATATAGAATTGCTTTAATTTAATTAAAAAATTTAAATTTAAATTTTAGTTATGCAATTACAATTAAATTAAATATTCAAAAATAATTTTGTTAAATTTTATTTTACTCAAATAAATTATTTCCTATCAATAATACTTATAATATTATCAACAAAAATTATTGAATTTAATTTTTAAATAATATTATTATATAAAAATTACATCATCGATCAATTAGAAAATTGTTGTAAACATAACTTTTGAGATACTTATTAAAAACTTAACAGTTTATCATATATATGCTAATTTATTATTGTTGAATACTAATACACAAGTTCTTTATACTATTAATTCTTAAAATTTATGCATGATTGAGTGTTCACAAATCATGAAATATTTTGGATTCATTATGGTTTATAAGTTATAACTTTATGTAATAATAATAGTTTACTTTTAGATCACATTATAATTGATATTTAAAGTTACATTTACTATCACCCAACTATAATTTTATCTAACATATTTATCTTGGAGAAAAAAAAGCTCTATATACCTGAATTAAAACTGAGTGTTTAGCTGCATCCTATGGTTTGGTTTAAACATGCTAAAGATAAAGACCGTGTGTTGGAGAAGTTGGTATTTTGCAGTGTACGTTACTTTAAAGTTTAAACAAACAAAAGGTCTTAAAGTCAAAACGATGCGCGCTGCAAGAAACTGTGTGACTGTGTGTGTATTAGTGGGGGCGCGTCATATTCTAAGCATCGCCACACACGACACCACACAACTCGTCCCTTTCACGCGCTTCACGATACTTCCATTCCATGTCTTTTCAGTTCTCAAGAATAATATCTACAACGTTAGAAAAAAAAAACGATCAATAATATTTTTGTTTATATGTTGATAAATTTATTTATAAAAAGTAAAAATTTTAATTTTAATTTCTGAAAATATAAAAAATATGACAAATTTATTCATTCATTAATTTACATTAATTATCGTAATGAAAGAGTCTCTAACATACAGGAACAAAATTATCATAAAAATAATTATCAATATGATTGTTGAATAAGTTTTTGACAAAAATATCATTAAGTTATCATTGAAATAAAATGTTAACAACTTATAATTGAATCAAAATATCAATAATTTTTTATTTAACCTAAATGTTTGCATCTTTATTTTGTACCATTAAGTAACCATTTGACAAAAATATCATTAATTTTTCATTGAATTAAAATGATAATAATCTTTTGTTAGACCAAAATGTCAATATATATTTTTTGGGTTAATTTATCAGATCCCAAATTTCATTTCATTTAAGGATAAAATATAATTTAAGAATAAATTATTATTCATTTTTTATTATTACAAGCAAAATCATAACATTACAATAATTACCCTTGAAAAATAGGATAACATAAATTTTAAAAAATATAATAATAATCATAATAATTTATCACAATAATAGTCTTATTTTTCAAAGTTAATTTTTTAAAACCATTGTAATTAAAAAAAATGTTCTCTAATGAAATCTCAAATATCTATATAAGTTTTTGGTTCTTTAGGATAATTATGAGATTAATTCTTAATTTAAAATTAAAACTTATTTAATTGTTTTTCTACCATAATGTTTTTAGAATATTTTCTTATATACAAGTATTTTTTAGTTAGAAGTTATAATCACATTCAGTGAATCATAATAGTTCTTATCTTAATCTCGTACACCAAATATTTAAGAAAGTATAAATAAAAATGAGAATATAGATTAAAAATAAAATAAAAAAGTTCGTATTAAAAAAGTATAAATTCATATTTAAGAAAAATAATAAATAAGAAAAAGACAAAAATTATTTTGACGAATCAATTGATCTGTTACTCATCACAATTAGTTGATTATATGAAGTGAACTCGTCAAAATAATTTATAATCATGAAGTTAGACAATTTTATATATATATATATATACGCACTAATACACACACCTTATTCAGTGATTTTGAAGAAACATTGTAAAAAGTATTATGGTCAATTAATAAAAATGAAAACTGATGAAAACTAAATTTGTAAACTAACTTACATTTTTAGAGGATTATATACATCTTTGGATAATTATAATGTACAATTTCTTCTTACAAGCTAGCTTTATCATTTATCTTAATCTTAACTAGTTGAGCTAAATATTATCAAAATTGTCCAATTTAGACGCATTCTATCCAGGTATATTTTATGTACAATTGTCCAGATTGAATACATCTTATTCAACTGCGACCAACCTGCATGCGTCCTGTCTTAGACCATTTCTTTTTAAGGTCTCGATCGACTACAACTAAAGTATCTAATCAAGGATTACTAGCTATGCTTTAAAGAGTAATCCTAGTTGGCTCAGATTTTTCCGTGCATATATTAATATTAAAATTATTTCTATTAAGTATTGAAATGTATATTTTTTAAAACGAATTTAACTAGAAAGAAATATTTTAAAAATAAAAATAATCAAAGTTATTAAGATAGTTAACGGTGAGTGGTGACTATCGATAGTTGTCAAAAACAGTGATAATTTTTTTATTAAGGAATAATTATTAAAAATTTGAATTTTTGTTTCCTATAAATATCACTTTTCAATGCAATAAGGTTGAAACTTGAATGTTGAAATTTATAAAATCCGTAGGCATTCACCTCAGATGAATGGAAATGATCACTATAAGTTTTCAACTATTTAACTTTTTATTTTACTTAGCTATAACTAATATTTTAACTTCCACGATGCACAAGACAAATGTTTATTTTTATGATATATGAGTAGGTTTTCTCTCTCTTTTTTCTTCTCATTTTTTAAATTTTACATTATTTTTACTTTAGTTTTTAGTTATATTTGTAGTGAGAAAATTTATAAACAACAGCACCATATTTTTTTTCATGTATGAGTTTATTCATTCTTTCTCATGCCTTGTCTTTTATTTTCAATGAATAAAATTAGGTGGAGAGAACAAATTTATAAGAGAAAAGATTAAATTATACTTTTATAAACTACACTAAGTCTTTCAATGTTTTATATCGCTTTTCACTTAATTAATTTTTTTATTAATATATACATATATATATATCATTTATTAATAAAATATATTAATAACATATTTTTTGCTTAATTATTTAATTATGTAATTATTGGAAAATAAGAGGATAATTGTGATGTGACAATAGTAATTGTTTTGGAAGTAAATTTTGGCCTTGATCCAGTTTAGTTTTTCAAAATTTACATAGTAATGTATGTAGATTTATGTATTTAAAGCAAAAAAAACATGTTAAAATCTCATAAATAATTATCAAAAGATTCAAGATGATAAGAGGAGGATAAAAAAATGTTTTCTTTCTTTCTTTTATCTCAAAATTGAAGTTGCCAATCCTTATAGATTATTTTAATTATTGATAAGTTCTTTTAAAAAACTATTGAAATTTAATTTAAAAATAATATAATAATAGGATTTGTTGAAATTAATAAACAACTAGGAAAGTAAAGTATATATATAGGACAATAGTTGTTTGAGATAACTTTTTAGAGATAGTATGTAAATTGCACATTTAAAGAAGCGCAATTTTTTTTTTATTAATTTCATTCTTTAAAATTAAATTTGTTGCATATATAGTTGGTAAAAAAAAAACTCAAATCCAACAATTTTTTTTATTAATAACTATGGGTGAGTCTTTGCCTGGTTAAGAGTATTTTATCCTAGGCTAATGCCCTATTCTAAAATGTATCAAACTTGTCTTTTAATTGGGTCTCTTGTAATGGATTTTAAGATAGGTATTCTTGATTATCTTGGACTTTCAACGTTTTAAGTCGAAGTAAATCGACTTAGTCATGTAAGCCTCTAAAATTTACTCTATTTTTTTTACTAAATTTAAAATTGTAATTATATATGATAATTTGTAATTAAATAATAATGTAAAATGTTTTTATATTATTAGTTTATTTTAATTATTTTAAAAAATATAAAAGTTGCAACTAATAAATAACAAATATATTAACTTAAAAAATAATAATTAAAAAAACTAACAAAAAACCACAAACCAGGCATTAATTGGGATTTCGAATTCCCTCTGCCCCAATCAAAATAGTTATTCCTTTCTTCTAATTGCTTCCTTGTTGCCTCCCTCACCATCATAACTTAATTGTATGCCATGGCCTAATTTGATTGATGAATGAATCAATGGATGGAGTTGGACTCATATCGAAGCATCTCTCAGTGAACTTATAGGCAATTATATTTAGTTTCAAATTTAGTAAGTGATCATCAAATATTTAGGAAAAGTAAATACAATGTTTAAATATTTTGAAGTGTCTCAAAATATAATATTAAACAACAAATAGGAACACCCATAAAAATTTGAAGTCTAACGGGTTCAATTTTACGCATCAAAAGATAAATATGTTCATTGCTCGGAAAAAAAGAAAGATAAAAGTGTTCATTGCTCAAGTGTATGTTTTTTTTTTTAAATTAAACACAATGTCAGAAGATTCACTTATTCTTGTTTAATTAATTGAAGTGTATTCTTACTTAGCCAATTGAGGTGGACCCCCTTAACACTCAAGTGTATGTTTGAATATGTATTCTTATAATTCATTTTGAAACAATGTAATTTTCTAAAATTAATTCTAAGTAAATATAAATTTACAGTGATATGACTTTTTTTTGGATAAAAGACATTTAAAAAGGGACTTTAATACACAATGTTTTGTTTGAAAACTTGTACTACTAATTAAGATTGATTTTCAGTATGTAATTATCAATTTTTTAAAAGTATAATTAAAGGTATATTTAGAATAAATAACATAATTAAGAATATACTTTAGACAAATATCGTGATTCAAGTTAGTCTTAATGTAAAAATAAATTTTAATAGTTTTAACGAGACTTGAGTCTAAAATTTATAATCATATTTTTAATACAATGTCAAATAACATGGTAAATGAAAAAAATATATTTGACTCATTATATATTCAAGTTAAGGCATGTCAACCATGAATTCAAATACAGTCAAGAGTACTTGTCTTAATATCTTTCTTGATACATTATATTTTCGTTCATTTTTTTACTAATGTTTCACCATTTGTTTGGATGAGAAAAAATTAAACGAGGAAGAATAGAAAGTTTCAACATTTGAATGAGAGAATAATTTGTTACTTGTTTTTCTTCCTATTTTTCAGATACATAAGATTTTTTTATTTATTTATTCCCTATTTTTCAGCTCTAAGAAGGATGTTTTATAGCAACAAAAAGAAAGAAAGAAAATTCACTCTATTTCTCGTGATAAAATAGTTTCAAATAGTTGAATAATTAATGAGGGTGGTGAGTGTGTTTTGTTTTAGAGAGGTTGAGATTTGTGTTTTTCAGAGAATTATGAAAATTGAATTAAAACAAGAGACATATGTATTGTAAGTTGATAAAAATTGAATTAAAATAAGAGACACACAGATTATAAGTTCATGGTCAATGCAAAATGTAAGTAGATGTCAATCGACAGCAAATTATTATGCAAAAAAGATTATGTCATCATGCAAAATTAATTATAGGTAAATTTTTTATGTGTATCTTTGTCATTTTTCATCTTTTTTACACGGAAAGAAATGTGATTGAGGTCCACCACTTTATTTTAATTTCTTTTCACCATATTTCATAAATACTAAATTGACTTTTGTTGTTTTATTCCATTTTTAGGCCTCTTTCTCGTTGTTTTTTTGCCATTTCCTTGCCACCAAACTCTTCGAAATGAAAGTATTAAAAGAATATTGACTCTTATTGTTCTCTCCTATATCACACCTCTTTCTTACCGTTTCTTAATTTGTCATTTCTTCGTCAGCAAGTACACGGTGAAAGTGAATATAATTTCATAAAACTCAAGAAATGAAAAGATTAAAAGAAAGAAAAAAATTATATTGAATTTTGCTACTCTATCTGTAGTCACATGTCTTTCTCATTATTTCTTTATCATCTCTTCTCCAATAAATATGAAGCAAAAGTAAATCTAAATTAATAGAACTAAAAAAATGAAAGTATTGGAAGAAAAGAAGAAAAACAATTTTTCTTTTGTTATTTTCTCCTATTTCTACACATCTTTTTTAAAAAAGGAAGAACCATAAAGATTAAGTAGTAATTGAAATTTGAGTTTCTCCTAAGGTAGTACTTATTATTTAATATATAATGTCACATGATTTATCATTTAGTTTTTAATTATATTTATTTATTTGTTATTATTTAAGTGGATATTAAAATCATAATTTTAATAATCGATCTAGTCATGATACTGAGTAAGTGGTTGGATCGATGAGTTACCAATTGATTCGTATGATTCAGTTTGTAATAAAAATATGTATAATTTTTATACTTTTCTTGAAATTTTTATTACGGTGCATTAAAATTCAAAAGTCTTAAAAATACAAATAAAATATAAAGAACACAAGTTAAAAAATGACTATTATTTCTAATATTTAACATTAAAGGCATAAATGATAATATATATCAATATTCACACTAAAATGAAACATAATTATATCACATCAATATAGATTATAAAATAAAAAATTAATCCAAATTTTTAAATCAGAATTTTTAAGGATGATTTGAGATCACCATTTCGTGTGTAACTCAATCACAATTGTGATTATTTCTAAATCAAATTAATTCAACAAAAAATGTAATTGCAATCACAAAAAATATTTAATAAATGAAAGATCAATTTAACTTAAAATCATATAAAAAATAATAAAAAAAGATAAATGATCCAATTTGGATCAACGATTCATTGGATCATCGATTCAATCACAAATCCAACTCAACCGAACCAATCCAAATCACTCAAAATTAAAAATATAATTGATTGAATTTATGATTTGATTCGATCCAACCATCAGATTTCGTTTCAATCAATTGCACCGATCAAATCGGTATGAATTTTAAAACTATGCCAAAATCATGAAAAATAACGCGTGAATTGTATAAAAAAACAAAACAATGTAAGTAATTTGGAAACTATTTATAATAATATATTTTAAAAAAAGAAGTGATATGATGAAGGTAGAAAGCGCGTGGATTTGTGGGTGATCGCGTAAGGTGGATTGTTTGTGCTCTTACAGCAGAATCTTTGTTTCATATAAGTACACGAGCGTGGGCATATAACACCATAGATCATACTACAAATCTAACATTAGCTTTAACAAATACTACCGTACAATATACATTATACGCCCCCTTTAACTGTACTATCATTTAAATACATACATCGCTTAACCTTCGGCGCAGCAGCCACCAGCAAGGCAACACACACAAGTCGCAATAACTTAATTAATTTTTTTTAATATGAAAATAATATGCATGGAAAGAAAAGAATAAAGCACAAGAGTTGATTAGAAATAATAAAATAATTAATCAACGAAAATCAATTACAGAGCACCAACATTAACATTATAATAAAACATGAGTGTTAATTAAATAATTAATACGAGTTTAATTAATAATTAATAAAATATTCTCTCACCTTCGTTTCCTCTGTATCTGTCGTCACTCTCTCACTCTCTCACTCTCTCTCATACGTCCCTTTCAGTCATAAATTAGGGAAAAGCAAGCAGACAGCTACACACAACACTCTCTCCTATTCCTCCTTCTTCTTCTCTTCTGGTGTGAGAGCGCAAAAAGTTAATTACTCTCTCTCTCATCTAATCATAATCATCGATGTTCCTCTTTTCTCACTCTTCTGCTGCTGCTTCTTCTTCTTCTTCTTCTTCATAGTCTCTCCCTTCTTGTAATCACTGATCATGGCGGCTACGTTTGATGGATTCTCCATAAGGTATATCTATTTGTCTATTACCTATTGTTTGTGGATTTGGTTTTACTAATATATAGAAGCGCGCTTTATAGGTTTTGATTCGGTGTTGCTGTTGCAGGGACTACACATCCAAGATGAGGTCCATCGACGTTTTCAAGTGCTGGCCGTTCGCATCCACCGCCTCACCTGACGTATCACGTGAGGAGGTTCAGTCATGGCTTCCGCCGATGAACCCGTGCCCTAGATCCGGCGATTCCAACGACCGCTGCGCTCAAAATCCGGAGATTCCGCCTTCTGCTGCGGAGGTTTCTATAACCGATGACGAGGACGGTGACGGAGATTGCAGCGAAGAGGAATCTGCAGAATCTATGGAATCCGAGAAATCCGCGCCTCCTTCCGACTCCTCCGCGGCGAACAACAATAACAACAAGGAAGACGAGAAACTGGAGATGGTTTGTCCGGTGTGCCGCGAATTCAACGCCGCGACGCTCACGGCGGTGAACGCACACATCGACGGATGCCTCGCGCAGACGATGAGAGAGGAGCGTCGCCACATGAGGATTATGAATTTGAAATCTTCATCGTCAAAGTCGAAGCCTCCGAAGAAGCGTTCCATAGCCGAGATTTTCAAGGTGGAGGAGCAGCCACATCCGCCACAGCCACAGCCGCAGCCTCAGCCGCCGCCGCAAATCGAGAGCATGTTGAAGCTCTGGCCGTTCCGCGAGGGCGAGGCGGACGATGTTTCGATTACCGTTACGAAGTTCGAGTGGCTTTCTCGGCGGCTACAGGCTCTGAGATCCACGCGCGGAGGCGGCGAGTCGGCAAAATCGGACCAAGGAGATTCCTCGGAGGAGAAGATGGAGATGGTGTGTCCTGTTTGTCGAGATTTCAACGCCGCCACGGTGACGGCAGTAAACGCACACATAGACGGTTGCCTCGCGCAGGCCGTCAGGGAGGAACGGCGGCAGATGAGAAGGTCGACGGTTAATTGCAAGCCCATACCTAAGGCGCCGAAGAAGCGCTCGATCGCGGAGATTCTTACGGTGGCGCCACCGATCGAAGCCGGCAAAAGGAAAGCGATTCAGGTTGAGGAAGAAGATGAGGAGAAATCCGATTATGGCTATTCAGGTGGAGATTCAACTAGTGCCCCCACTCCTGCTCCTTCTTCTGCTGTTGCTACTCCCGTTGCTTCGGTAATTAAGAACAGGAAGAGTACGATGAAGAATAGGAACAAGAAAAAGTTGAAGAAGGTGAAGAAGAAGAAAAGCAAGGTGGAGAAGCACGGCGATAGTGGTGTGTGGTTCGTGAACAATGAGAAGAAGACGGTTGCGAGCAAGAAGAAGAAGAAAAAGAAGAATGTCTTCAACAACGGACCAACTGGGAACAAGGTATGTAGTTTGTGTCTCATAAAATATAAGTTAATCTTCCGTTATTAGCTGTGTGTTTCCGCGATTTGCAGCTAATTCCTGGCTGATAAGTATACAAATTCATGGAATTTGCGCATAAAATATTACCCGACACTGTAGAATGTAGATTTTGGGTTGATGTAGTTTCTTATGCCATGGGATTATAGCTTTCCTTACTCTATGTCTTGCTTTTTCTGCATAAAATTACTGCTGAAAAAGCTGATTAGAGAGAGAGCTTCACATATTTGTGGACGAAAGTGAGTGTTTTTTTTTTTTTTTTGAGTACTTGAGCGAAATACGCGGCAAGTAAAAGTTGGGAAAGGAGAGTTTCGAAAAAAGGAAAACTAAGACAAGTGCCTTCGTGCGCGGAAGGGATTCAGAAGGTAGTGAAGCCTGCAAGAATGTTGCTCCAGCTGTAGTGTGTATAATCAGTACGTACAACTACCCTAGCTAGAAGGGGCCACTCATGGGTTACGAGGTAGAAGAGAGAGCTGAGTCTAATGATGAGGGGTTTCTCTTGCCCCGTCACTATTAACTAATAATTTGGGGGGGAATTATCGTATGTGCCATGGGTAGATCAACAGATTCTCATATATCTCTTGTGGCCAGTTTTTCAGACGTAGAGAGGTTTTATACGCAGCTTACAGCTGGATGTATTTTGGCTAGTGGGAGATCTGCAAGTGGAGGTCCAGAATTTGATAGATCATTTATTGGGTCTGTCAGAAGTGTATATTTAGTGATTTGGATTGATGAATGTTCGCATATGCAATTTCCAGATGGGCATGTATCGTCAAAAAAGAATACTCTGGCTTGGGTTGATATAGATCATTATCGCATGGGCATATTTTATGGCGTATTAGCGAAGTAGGGGGTGGTGATGTATGGTACGTATAATGGTTTTGGACTTTCTGTCGTTGTGTGAGACACCTGATTTTATATTGTGAAAGTGTTGGTTTTTGGGTAGAATGACTTGGATGTATCGGTCAACATAAGTTAGCGACTCATGTATTGGACATGTGCAGACAATTTTGAGATACGATCTAATCGATGTGAGGGTCTATTAGAACCCAACCTAGGAGGTGTATATAGAACCAATATAAAACCGAAACCAATGTCAGTTTGTGGTTACGCTGGCCGAAATTTGAAAGTGGAAGTAAATTAGTCAAATATTTAACTTGGTTAGCCATGAAGGTTACTCGATGATGATATAAGGATGATATGATCTTGAAGCCAACTCTATCCTTAGAAGTGAAATTTATAACTTGACTGTCCTTACTGTATCAGTAATGGCATCTTATTATAGTGTCTAGATTGTTTTAAATAACGTTTCTAGACTAATCTTAGTAAATACTTTATTTTCCAAAAATAATTCTCGAACTCTGGTTCTATATTTTTCCTACCTACCATTTCTTTTTCAAGATTAAAATATATTGGATTTTTTCGGCATTCAGATTCTAAAGAAATCTCAGGTTTCGAATGGGGTTATATGGACCACGTAAAATCTACAGAGGTGTATCATATGTGATATTCATTTCTCGTTTCAAAAGTGAACAATTACATAGCAGTCTCAAATTTATGTAAAAAAATTATTTAAGCATCATGATTCATGCATTTGCCATTGTCCATCCCCTCCCCTTTTAATAGAATCCAATATCCCACTTATTTTTTAAAATTTAACTTAATTAATTTGCATTTTAAATTGCCTTTCTAAAAGAACGAACTAAGTAAGGTATTTATCGTATAATTATTTTACAATAATAATTTTAACCTCATGGTTATATCGTTTAATTTCAGAATCTGTAATAGTTGTTTGTCCTAATACTATTTGCTACATCCATGCATGTGTTTTTCGTTAGCTTCTTCTTCGTATAAACAATGATAAGAATATATATGTTGTTATACACTTTGGACATTATTTTTTAGAAGTAATCTCTTGTGATGGAATTGTAGAAGGTAGAAATTTTGTTACAAAAAGGGTTGTCTTTACAATTTTGTTTATTTTATCATAGAGTGTAATTGCAACTTACCGGATTTTTACTATCTTAATAGCATATAATTATTTTACGCCCCAGCTTTCAGTTACAACAAGATTTTTTCAAAAAATAATATTCGTACCAAATTGTACAAGCTTATTTAGCGTTCTGTTTGTTAACTAAAATCAATTTTAGGGATTTGTACTTTCTATTAACACGTAAAAGCTTTAATGGATTTTATTATCAATAAATAAGATTTTCAATTAAAGCTCTTGTGCATTCTTCATACTGGTATTCATATATATAATTATACCTACATCTAGCTTGATATATGGTTATTTCATGTATATTCACTCGTAAAAGATTTAAAAATAGTAGTATATTTGTACCAAAATATATAAGCTCAAATAACCTTATATTTATTAACTACGAGCATTTCTGGGATGTATTGATCACAAAAATTTCAATTGTTTTTCTTAGTACCTAAGTTTATTTTATGGCTACTTAAATATATGATCTATGCATTTATGATATATACATATATAGATTTCTAAGTTTCCCTCTTTTGAAAATTGATACTAGAATGACCAAGTTTAAGAATTTTGTTTCAAGTGTTGCTGAAATTTCTTATCATGATAAAATAATGATATAATTTCGTTCTTAATTAAATTGTTTCAATTTTATAAACTTCTACATGTAGTTGATCTTAATGTATTTCAATTTGACTTGTTTTTAAATGAATGATGGGGTACTTAAAACCCCAATTAAAGTGTTATTCAAATGTCACTAAAGTCTTTTCCTAATTATATAAAATTAATTTTTTTTCACTTAATAATCAAAGAGTTTGTTTATCCAGAAGTTTGGATCGTAATTTTATAATTAACGCTGGAAATATAGTTTGTATAGTTCCCTGAAACTTTCCACGGTGAAATTGTTCTTTTGTATTAAATCTACTTTTACTTGACCATAAATTCCATTTGAAAACGTCTCTGCCGTTTTATCTTATGTAGACACAAGATATAGGCATGAACGAAGTTGCATCAATCTTTTACAAAAAGCTTTTTGATGAGGGACAAGAATTATAAAAAAACTGAAAAACCAATGGTCTGAGTAAACTTTTAGGGACATTCATCTTTGGACATCAAGTTATTGTAATTGTAATGTAGCAACAGTCATAGACAATTGAAATCCTTTCACAATTTCTGATTGGAATTGTTGAAAGGTTATGAAATGCTGATTTTCTACAGTATCTGTTTCATAAACAGACATTTTGGCATCATTATACGTGAAACTGTTGTTATAATTTTATTTATTTTCTTATAAAAACTACAACATAACATCCATAAAAACGAAAAGAAAGGAGAAAGATATAAAAGCTACAGGCTACAAGAGGTGTTATTATATTTATCTTCATATTTTGCATATCCTAAAGCTTAGTCAGCTTATGCTTATTTTATTATAATATAACATCCATAATTTTATTAATCTTCTCTATCTCAGGATGATGTTTACGAGCGCATGGTGCAAAGTTCAGTAAATAGTCCCAGAAAACTAAAAGGTACAATCGGTAATAAAATGCTTCCACTTCATGAGGTTGATCCTTCTATCGATAGAAAGAAATCAGGTATAAATTGCTTATCGGTAGAAAAGAAGCAACCAGTTAAAAACTGCGACTCAGTTGGAAAGCAAGAAAAAGCAGTATCTCCTTTTCATGGCATTCTTAAGAACCGCTTCAAACATGTTTCTGAAAAGACGTCAAGTGGCAGTAGTATTGGAGATGGTACTGAAGAAAGCTATTATAATGATCAAGAGGCAACCTCGGACAGACATGTGAAATTCTCTGGCAAAGATGATATACTTGGTCCAAAAAGGACAAATTCATTTGATGAAACCATGTTCAAGATATCTTCAGATGCGGTGGCATCTTCAGTAGTAAAGGAGAAGTCCTCTAGAAGTGATGAAGAAACTGCAAATTTGGAGCCAAACAGAAATTATGACCATATTGACAGAGGCAAGAGAGAGGAGGTTTGCCCTATAGTTGAAAGTAAACAGTTTTCTAACCCTCTGGACCAAGATACCGTACAAAGCTTCTTGAAGCCATGTATCAATCAAGAGAAGTCAAAACAGTTAGAAGAAGAGAAGTCAGAATTGTTGACCAAGGTGGCAGTTTGTGACAATAATGATTCACAGTTTTTTTACCGAGGGAACAGAACTACCCTGCATTGTTCTCCGTATGCTGACATTTCTAGACCTCTTTCAGCAGTCCAAGAAGAGCAGATGTCTGGTATAAATACACAGGTGTGTGAATCTGGATCTTTCAGCTGCAGTGGGAAGTTCAACCACTTGGATGATCCACAGGTTGATGCTGTTAACTCAAATGAAAATACAAAGACATTTCTGGAGCCTTCTTCATCTTATTCTGCTTCATATAATGCAAATGAAAAACCAGAATCTCCATTGCGAACTTATGGAGATAAAGATAATAGTGGCGAGCTCTTGGGTAACAGGCAATTTTCTCGTATGTTTTCTGCAGATATGATTGATAACTCATTCCCCAATACAGGCTGGGAGAAAGGAAGTGGAAAAAATAGCTGTTTGGATCCGGATTATTTTGGTTTGCCACTCAATTCTCACGGTGAGCTAATCAATTTCAGTTCAAGTGGAAACTTAGGGATGAACCAGTCAAATACATCAAGTACGTTACGTGGTTCTTTTAGTGGCTTACCCATTAATAATATTCTCCATCAAAGTAACCAGGAAAATTTAAGCATTAATGAGAATCATGTTGTTCAGAAGACATTTCCAGAAGATGGTCTTAATCCATTTCCACATCATCCAACCCAATTACCTGTCACTGAGTTACAATCTAGAGAGAGAGAAGATATCCACCGACCTAATTCTTCAGATATGTGTTCCAGTCATTATGTCCCGCCACTTAATTCAGAGTTGAACTGTAAGAAAAACTCGTTCATTGAACAGAATCAATGTGACCGGGTCTGGAATCACAATGGAAATGGGGTGATTTCTCTGAAAGAAGGTTCACATCATATCTCACCAAGTTCCAGCCAACCAACAATGAGGTTGATGGGTAAAGATGTTCCAATTGGTAGAAGCAGCCAAGAGATGCAACGATTTGCAGGAGATGTTTGGCCTGATGAAGAATCCAGAAGAAGGAATTATTCTGAATATGCTGCTTTAGATCACTCTTTATTGGAAAGAAGTTCTAAGCAGGATCGGGTATCTGGTTCACCTTTACAAATATCAGCTGACAATGTATTGCAAGCAGCAAAAATTCAAAGCAATCAAGCAGCACAAGGCACCATGTTGATGAGCAGTACAGACTCTGGATTCTCTCAACAACAGTTTATTGATCGGCAAAGTAATCATGGAGTCAACAGAAATGCCAGTTCTTATTTCAACCCCATTACTCAAAAGTCTACTTATGCAGTATTTAATGGTGCATCCAATGACTTTTCAGAGCAGTTTATGCCTGGAGCTAAACCTCTAGGATTGAGTTCTCAATTAGTGGTACTACCTACACCTGGCAATTTTAGTCACTCGACTCATGTAACCAATGGTGAGCTGAATGACAGGAACAAAAATCCCCATGTTACAAAATCAGCCTTTGGAGGATTTCCTTTCTTGCAGCCAACTGTGAATGAACAAGCCAAAACATCTTGGTTTGATAGTCCCTACAGAAGTTCACCATCGTGGTTGTCAATCTCAACAGATGAAATGCTACCAGGGATCTTTTCTCGGCAATTTTCTGCTTCAAGTAGTCAAAACTTTCCTCAAAATCTGTGGGGAAATAATTTCACTACGCCATTTGTGAATCATTCAGCAGAAGTTCGCTTTCCTTCTAATCATCTGACTTCTTCTCTAGGTCCCATGCAGACGACTCCTCTTTCTCCAGTATCAATTAGTCATCCTCTACATGTTCCGGTTACACCTTCTACCATAAATAGTGGTAATATAAACATAAATAAGGTCGCTGACAGATTGAAGTTTGATGACCATCAGCTGTGCACAAATACCAGAAAGAGACCTGCAGCTGCAGCCAATCTTGATGATTCCAGAAAAACTACCAAGTTACCGAATATACGGGTGCAAGAAAACTTCAGTCGTATGACTAGGTTGCCTGGAGAAAAGTCAAGCGTGGAATTGCAACGAAACACAAGAGGACTCGAACTGGATCCGCACATGGGCAGTGCTAGGAGTAGGTGTTGTCAGCATGAGGCACAAAATCTAAATCCTGGAAGTTATCCTGCTGTAAATTCTTTTAAACTGGACGGCATGGTAGCATCAGGTCCAGTCCGACTTGGTCCTAAAAGAGCGAAGCACATCTTAAATTCCTCTTAAAATATGGAACAGGATGACAAGCTATTCTGCCATATTCTCACCTGCGATTACTGACAGTGTTAGTGATGTAGAAATTCAGAGAAAATTGACTAAAGTATACTGATTTTAGGTGTAAGTTATATCATTTTATCATATCTGCTTTTCCTCCTCCACAGTATATATCCATTGGAGAACATAACAGGATTGTCCATGTATCAATATTGCCAGGTTGCTGAAACCGGTGGAAAATTGATATAATTCCATCCAGTCTTTCGATACATCCGGCTCTTAGTTTTGAAGTTTTATGCCCTTTAAAGAATTTTGTTTCCAATGAATAATGACGCTTTGGATATCTATTTTTGAGCCAGGTATTCCCCACATGGCATCTGTTCAATGACTATGCAAAGATGTGCTTATTACTGATACACCAGAAAGGAAAGAAAGATGGGATTTAGGATAAGGGAATAGTCCATCTCTCTGAACCTATTCAATAAAACTTGAATTTGGGGCTTTAGTTATTCATTAACCATTGGATACTTCCTCATTAATTTGAACTGGCAAACTATGAAAAAAAATAAAAAATAAAAAATTCTACCATCCCGGCTTTGATTATTTATGAAAAAATTATTATTTTTCATTTAAAAACTCTCTAAAAAAAAACGATTACAAGCTGCTGTGAATATAAAAGGTTAATCCAGTGAAGTTGCTTTTGATGGAAATATAAAAGCGTTTGTGATGCTAATAAGTAATATAAATTAATAACAAACAGCATCTTTGTATGAAAAGTGAAAATAAGGAGGGGGTGAATTACGTTTTAGAATGTTTCCACATATAAAATCGGAAGAGTCTAGGATAATTCATCTTACAAGTGCATGATTTTATGTTTCAATTTTTATTTTCTTCCTGATTTTAATTATTATCTGTTAAAAACATTCATTCAACACAGTATCAGTTACTATATAGTGTATATGCATAAAAAAAGTTACAATAAAGTGTATATGCATAAAAAAACTTACTATATAGTGTATGCCAAAGTGTTGAAGGAAAAAAGTTGATCGAACTGGTTTTATTTTATTATAAGATTGGGTTTCCGCCACTTCAATTTATACATAATGACTATTACGTACGTTGCTTTGTTTGAAGATGAGTATTACCCAATAAAGGCTTATGAAAGCATGATGGTTTTTGAGATCGTCAAGCTTTTGCATTATTTTTATCCCAATTAAGCATGAGTTTGTGGGTAAGTGTAGTTAATAGTTATGCTGAAGGAACTTAGAGGAAACCAATTAGTAACCGTTGCAGTAGAATTCTCGTTAAAGGGTTTAAAGGATTTAGCGAAAAACTCAGGTAATTTTACCAAATAATTTTTGTTTCTTAACTTAATCAGAAAATGACTATATCAAACTAGATCGAATGCTCTTACGTAGATTCTTAAACCATGGAAGGTACACATAAAATATATGAAGCATATAATCGCTGCCATTTAGTTTAATTAAAACAATAGACTCCTCCGTCTCCTTCATGTTAAAATATACAAAGAAAGAAGTATCGATTTCACAATGTTGACGTTCGTTTCATTCCAACTTGGTCAAATCGATAGTCCCTCACTCATCGCTTCTTCGCTTCTTTTTCAGCCTGCACATATGAAAGTTAACAAAAAAATGTTAAGAACACAGATATATAGATGAGCTTTACGATGAAGCAATTCATAGTTGTTTTGTATCATACCGCTCTGACTACTCTATCAAAGGCATCGGGGCCATATCTATCGTTATAGCGTTCAACTGCTTTCCTTGCATCGAAGGTCATCATATGAAGGACCTTCTTGTACTCCTCAGAATAATTGGAACTTCCAATATTCTTTATGTATTGCCTCACATAATTCTCATATATGTAAGCCGCTCCATTGAACATAGGAAGTACCAACCAGACGCAAAACATAAGCTTCAGGTATCCCCAAATGGGAAACCTGTATATATTTTTATGCCAAAGTTCAAATATTAAATTACTATTATGTGCCTATATATATATATATATATATATATAGTTTAATTTGACATGAAATTGATTTCCACGTACCAAGCAAGGATCTTATGAGTGGAAAGCTCAAAGAGGGTCATGAAGGAGTATAAAACCCAATACGTTAGCCACTGTTGATCATCCAAGGTTGAAGGACTTTCAATTGCTCTCATTGATGCGTATCTATGATATTTACTCAGAAGTCAAGAATTTGATGATTAGTTATATCATGTAATAATTAATACAGATAAGATAATGTGCATGCATGCCTCTGCGTAGGATGCTTAATTTCTTTTTATTGATTGTTAATTAAGAATTACCGCAGTTAATCCGGAGGAAGAGAAAATGATACACGATTGCATGATAATATGATATGGCATTTAATATACTTACAGAGGATAAAGAAGCATCACTCCAGGCCTGGCATGCAGAAAACAAAAAAAAAAGGCTGTTAATTATTACGGGGGAAAACATAAAATGAAAAACCTATAGTTACAGTTGTGTGTTAAATTGCAGAATACATATTTTGGTGAATATTTTATTATTAAATGAGTTTTGTACATGGGATTTAGCAGGTATTGTGTGAAAAGTATATATTCTGTTAAGGCGCAGATATAATATAGCAATGCATGTGTAGGAGTGGAATGAAATGATATATATATACGACACAAATTACAGATATTTTTAAAAGCAAATTAATGGAGAGAGATTAATTTGTTCACCCTATTATTGTGTCCAAATGTCTTGCCATTGTTCCAAGGACACCCATGATGTAGAAACTGCGATATTCAGATATTTCCTGGTGGGAAAATTCGAGTTTTAAGAAGATTTGAAGGAATATGGGTTGTATTGTTGATGCATGCAAAGATGTATATATTTAGTGTAGTAGCAGGAGAAGGAAGGAAAGGAAAGGAATGTTTGTGGAATGACCCAAAAGTCTTCTTTTTCTCTCAAGAGAGGCAAGAGACCGTAAAGATTAAGGTATACTATATGTGTGACAAAACGGGAGGGGAATATAAGGATGCCACAACTTTAGGATTTCATGTGCCTTTGGTGCATATTCGAGAGTTATCGTATTACCTTTTGAGCTCTAAGCTTTTGTCATTGTGGCATTAAATGTTACCAAGGTGCCTACTCTTTCAATTGTTTTTCCCAGTCTCGGTAGAGTTGCGTAAAAAGTACTCCTACCACGGCCTTAAGCCTTTAGTATATAGGACAAAATAGTACCCATCAAATATAATTTAATTGAAACCCTACATTAATAGTGTTAGGGTCCCGAGAGAATCTACTTTTTCTCTCTTCTTATTTTTCTGAATATGTGTCTATATATGTCAGTATAAAAAAGTTTTGTACTTGTACCTAATATTGTCCTGTCATATTATTTAATACAATTTGATATCTCTTCGGTTTATTAATATAGTACGTCAAATGTTAAAATAAGATTTCAAGCAAACAAATAAAATGTTAAAATAAGATTGAACCATATCAAGAAAGTGTTTTGAGTCACTAGGATCTTGTTAGTGAAAAGGAGTTTGAATAATTTGTAGAAGGTGACAAATTCAAATTTCATTATTATCATTATACGAAAATTATCTACTATTAAAAAATATATACAACTATCTAATCTAATGGGAAAGTGAGAAATGAGAGGTAACATGTTGACCATAAAAAATATAGTAGGTGGTTAGGATTATTTGACCTAAATTTAATATTGATAATCCATTTTAATTATGGTCAAAATACAATTCTTTCACGGTATCATGATTTTTTATTTTATTTTTTTGGTATGGTTTCCAGCTTATGGCATTCAATACCTTTTGTCTGAATGCTATTATTAAACACGTCAAGTTTATTAAAAAAATTGCACAATTTAAAAATTAACGAATACTTAATAAAAAAATTTCACTTAAACTATAATATTTTTTTTCAAAATATAAATAAATACTATAATATTGTATATATATGAATTTTTAATAGTTGAATTTATCAAATTCATATTATACAAAAAAATTGTTTAATAGAGCAAGGGTATTGGGCTTTTGTAATAAATGATCCTAACAACTTGTATCTATGTAAAACATTTTCTGTATAGATAAGAAAAAAGGGAGAAAAAAAGTTATAAGAGTATTGAAATTTCATGTTTGAATAACGTTAATACGTTATTAGTAATTTTTATCCACTCACGGTTCCATATAAAAAAAGATTAGGCACCGATCATTTGGTCATCGGATTGACTCTAATTTTACAAAATTAACTTCGTATAGAATCAGGCAGGACGATTTAATATCACTAAAAGCAAAATAACACACCTATACATCTAAGAAAAAAAGTTTCCCAAATGCATTCATGAACATAATAACCCCTCCACACAAGAAGCAAACAAGAATATTGTATCCCATTTGCTTGCTACTTGCTAGTTGTTATTTCAAGGGTAAAAATTCCAATACATATGTTTTTCTCTTTTCCCTAAAGTGATGACATGAATTGTACACTCCCGTTTTTCTCTTTTGCCTAATAGAGCTCGATCAATACAAGTTACAGTTAGTACGTTTTGCACACACACAAATTCCAAAAGATTCAATCAGAAAAAGTGAAGGGGTGATTCCAAAATTAAGAAAATCTAAGCTGATTCAAGCAATATGGCAAGCCAAAGTAAGAATCTTGACATGCTTCTTCTGCCTGAGTTCATGGGGTAATGGCCCAAAAACTCTAGTCCCAATGGGTTGGCCTTTCTTGTCCACAAGCACCACAGCATTGTCATCAAACTTGACCTCACTTTCATGACACCTTCCCCTTTTGCATGGCCGCACGCACAACCACACCATACACTACCTTTTCTTTCTTCAATATTCGGATGTGCCTCCTTCACTGATGTTATTATGGTGTCACCTAACCTTGCCCCCTTCTTCCCTTTCAATGCTTAAATGCACATCACTGATCTATCAACCACCTTCAGAACTGTTCTCATCTGTATGAACTTGCGTTGCTGATGCTGCTAAAGCAAAACAATTATTTTCATTAGTCAGTCAGTCACTAATCCATGTCTGGCATCTTTGCATTACAAGGTTGTCTACAACTTCAAATGACTAAGTTTAGCAAAGGTAAGAAAAATAAATAACATGTCACTGAAAATAGGACAAAACTTAATTACATATATAGTTCCTTAGATATTGTTCGTGATGCACTGTTCTCCCATTAGAGTTGGAGTTTTATCTTGATAATTCGTGTAATCCTTTAATGCAAAACTTACTACGAGTAGATTACGAAAGTGAAACTCTGATTCTAATTGAATAACAGCATAAAAAAGCAAAACACCTAATAAACTTGACAAGTATTGTCCTAAAAATATCTCTCATGATCACAATTTTCACTTGCTGGATGTTATCTCATGCGATGTTAATGAACCAGAGAAGTTGTTATTCCTTAATCCACCAAGCAAAGAACGGCCCACTAGTTTGGTTTTCAGTACATGAACGAAACCAAAGCAAGTTAATTACTTCACCATGAAAAAATCACCTCATCAACATGGAATATATATATATATATACACGAGGATGAATCAACTTATTTTAGGAATAAATTTTTTAAAGTTATATTAATCATTAAATTTCAAGAAAATAAATAATTAGAAAAAAAATATTTTTTTAAAAATTAATTTTATAATAACTTGATACCTACTTTTTCCTTCCCTCTCTATATATATAAGTAGATCACCTCCCACCATATATATCATGTCAATAAAAATGTTAGGGGATCTATTCATGACATAATGAATGCAATGCATACTTTGGCCTACCGATTTACACAAAGCTTAATATGTAAAATTTCACAACTTCAAATTGTCTATTATAAAGCGCAATTTTTTCATCAGAAAAAAAAAAGAGAGCTCAATAGCTAAAAACTGAAGGCTTTATGAAAAACAACGAGCAAACACAGGAAATGAAGCAGAATAAAAAAGTAAGGACTTACGAAGAGAGCATCTTGAAGTAAGGGTTGCAGCATTGGTGAAATTTTGAGTGCTTTTGGTGGACCCAACGAACAATGTAATGAAGGCATTAACTTCCTACACCAGCCAAATTTCTTATACACCCAACAATTTCAAAAAATGCCAATACTACCCTTGTTGCTTTTTAACATACACCCAGCAGGTTTTTTCTTCCATTTTCTTCCATGCGCTTGCTCTATGGTGCTTCTTCGCTGCGTCTTTGTTGTTGCTTGTTGGCTGCGTGTTGGTGCCTCTTGCGTTGTTGGTTTGGTTCGGGAGGCTGGTTAGCATTGGTGGAGCTTGCACTGGTCGCTGCCGTCGTCGGAGGTAAGTTCTGCAACTTGATCATTGTAGCAGAAA
>CM023954.1:2281580-2298532 GCA_013407115.1 Glycine latifolia
CCATACGGATTGACAATCCGTAAGGTCCATACGGATTGACAATCCGTAAGGTCCATACGGATTGACAATCCGTATGAGTCTTACGGATTGCCAATCCGTATGACTCATACGGATTGCCAATCCGTAAGTTCCATACGGATTGTCAATTCGTATAAGTGTTTTTCCTTCTTTTTTTTTGTTATTTGTTTTCAATATTTGCAAAGTTTTAATAATTAATGTATTTGTCCTTTTAGAGGGATTTATTGATTTTGAATTAAAATAACTGTAAATTTTGTGTAGTTAGTTTTAGGGTTTTATTTAAAATAGTTTGTGAATGACTGGACATTTTTGATAAAAATAATATGACTGGACACTTTTAGGGTTTTATTTAAAATAGTTTTAGGCTAAAAATAATATTTTTGATAAGATATTTTGGTGAATATGATTATTAGGCATATACTTTTTTAATGATGGTTATTTTTTAATTTGTTTGTTAAGATGGATAACGATAATTGGATGTATGATAATATCATGTCTGAAGAAATGAATATGAGTGAAGACAATGGAGGCGAACCATTTGACAATGACACTGACAACTATTCAATTGATTGTTCCGATGCTTTCAAAACTTCAAAGGTATTTATATGATGTGATATTTCATAAAAGCTAGCAAATGAAATATTTAACCACTGTTAAATAAAATGATGCTATCAATTTTTGTAGGTGTTTAAGTCTCGTGAGGAGCTATTGGAATGGGCTCGTAGCGTTGCATATGAGATTGGATTTGTAGTTGTGATTATGAGGTCTGACACAGCAACGGGCAAGAGGGGAAGAACCTCATTTCTTTTGATAGGTTGTGAAAGGAGTGGAAAGTATAGAGCATTCACCAAAGATTTAGTACGAACGACCACTAGCACCAGAAAGTGTGGTTGTCCGTTTAAGTTGCGAGGAAAACCTGTCGTAGGAGGTGAGGGCTGGATGGTGAGGTTAGTATGTGGGTTACATAACCATCGTTTGGCTAAGTCAATGACGGGACATCCATATGTTGGTCGTTTAACTGAGGAAGAGAAGGTAATTGTTGCTGAAATGACAAAGTCAAGGGTTAAACCAAAGAATATTATGCTGACGTTAAAGGATCGCAATCCCGAAAGTTATACAACAATGAAACAAGTGTACAATGCAAGATATGCATACCGGACTTCTGTAAGAGGCAACAATACTGAAATGCAACAGTTAATGAAGCTTCTTGAGCGCGATGCATATATCCATTGGCATAGACTAAAGGATGAAGATGTTGTACGAGACATATTCTGGGCACATCTTGATTCAGTGAAATTGATAAATTCATGTAATTTGGTATTCCTCATTGACAGCACATACAAGACGAACAAGTATAGACTCCCTTTGCTTGACATTGTTGGTGTCACACCTACTGGGATGACATTTTCAGCTGCTTTTGCGTATTTGGAGGGTGAACATATTAACAATCTTGTCTGGGCTGTTGAACAATTTAGAGGGCTTTTTTTAAAGAGTGATGTTTTCCCTAAAGTTATTGTCACTGACAGGGATGCAGCACTTATGAATGTCATCCAACAGGTTTTCCCTGAGACGACGAACTTGTTGTGTCGGTTCCACATTGACAAGAATGTAAAGGCCAAATGTAAAACGCTTGTGGGACAAAACAATGCATGAGACTATGTCATGGAAGCGTGGGGAACTCTTTTAGATTGTGATTCTGAAAATGATTGGGATCAGTGTCTGATCAAGTTTGAATGTGTTTGTGCACCGTGGCCAATATTTGTCAAATATGTCAAAGACACGTGGTTGATTCCCCACAAAGAAAGATTTGTCACAGCATGGACTAATAAAGTCATGCATTTTGGCAACACCACTACAAACAGGTAAATAACTTCACACCAAAGTATCCCTGCAGTATCATTTCACTGCATCTTTTGTTTTCCTAACTGGTGTTATTTGAACCTTTAACTACAGGGTTGAGTCTGCTCATTGGACCTTAAAGAGACTACTGCAGGATAGCCTTGGAGATCTATGTAATGTATGGGATGCGATGAACAACATGATCACATTGCAACACAACGAGATTAAGGCTTCTTTTGAGACAAGCACACATGTTGTTGGTCATATGTTTAAAAGTACCTTGTACAAAAGACTCGTAGGCATGGTTTCCAGGTATGCCTTAAATGAAATTGTTGCGAAGTTTGAGCGAGTTAAGCATGTAGGTGTTGATAGTTCTCGTTGTGGCTGTGTGTTCCGAAGCATGCATGGTTTGCCTTGTGCATGTGAGTTAGGAAAGTATAATATTGGCAGCATACCACTAGGTGCGGTGCACATGTTTTGGCGGAGGTTGCACTTCTCCGACCAAGGTCTTGATGAGTGCGAAGTCACCATAACAGAAGAGATGGAAGCAATATCGAAGCGATTTGAAATCCTTGACATGTGTGGCAAAGTTACTCTGAAGATTAAATTGAAAGAAATTGCATACCCTGATAAAACATCCATGTGTCCTCCTGCTGAAAAGGTGAAGACAAAAGGGGCTCAGAAAATAAACCTGACCAAACACCAAAAATCAACCAAGCGGGATCCATCGTATTTTGAGTACGTCGACGCATTACATTCTCAGCATGATAGTTGCTCGACTGTACCAAAGTCTGCTTCAACATCTTCATGTCCTTTACCAACGGGTAATATTCCAATGCTAGATCAATTCCTTCCATGCATGAGAAATTACATTGTTGGTGTATGTGATGTTAAAGCCGATGGTAACTGTGGATATCGGGTTATTGCGGGTTTACTGGGTTTTGGTGAAGATGCCTGGGTTGTGGTCTGCAACCATTTGCTTAAGGAACTTATCGAATGGTCTGAAGAGTATGCTGTTTTGTTTGGTGGATTACAGAGATATGAGGAGTTGAAGAGGTCACTACTTGTAGACGGATTGTCAATGGTAAAGCTTTTAGTTTGTCTTTTCATAAGAATTGTCATACTGTTGTCAACCATTACACTTATACTTTGTGTTTTGCAGGTAACACAGGATAAATGGATGGATATTACTAACATGGGTTATGTCATTGCTTCACGTTATAACCTCGTTCTCGTTTTTGTTTCTAAGCAACAAAGTATGACGTTTTTCCTGCTTAGAACCCGACCGCCTAGAGATGTTGCTGTACATCGCGTCATTTGCATATTGGTCATGTATATGGAAATCATTTTGTTCAGGTATTTTGAAAACAATTTAATTCGGTTGAAATGATGTTAAGCAACAACGTATTAACAAGTTATATTTTGTTCAGGTCACTTTGCAAAACGGATGTCCTATTCCACCAACTGCTTTATTATGGTCAAGACATTGTCATTCTCAAGCACAGCAGTGGCCAACAAGCTATATTAGTCGCATGCAAAGATATAAAACTTTGACAACATTACCAACAAATTATGTTGATCTAGGAAGTCAAATGTGACTTGGTTGACATTACTTTGTTTTGTATTTGGAACCAAATTTTGAAACAACCATGTAATGTGAATGCGTAAATTAGTGATAATCAAATGTCAAAATTGTGTTATACAATTTAAATGTTTAAAATGTCAAACTGTATCATCCTAATGTCCACGTGGATGACTACTGGTTCCCCGTCTAGAACGAACGTAAACTAATCTATCATCTGTGACACCTCGCGCTAACCGGATACACTGGTCAGTAATATCTAACCCTTCAGTGCCAGCGGTGACCATCCCAGCATCTATCATGCGTTGCAACTTTCCCGCAATCGTTTCACACACAGCCTGCATAGAAGAATGGGTATGTTTAAATATAAGGTTAAATGGATAATGTGTTTGTCAAACGTGTATGAAAATGAACTTTACCACTGCATGGCGAGGCATCAGGTCAGGAACATCATCAACAGGCACTGTATCTGGAGCTGGTGCTGGTATGGATACTGATGGATGCACGGCACGAGAACGACGACCATTTTCACCTGCCTGAGGAGGGCTCATGAATGGATGAGAAATGGTAAAGAACCACTCCATGTAACCAGGATGACACTGCCCTGGGGCCCTGTCCGTGTCTGCAGTGATAACCAAATGCTCTGAATAGTGACTCCACCTATCGTCCACCTCCTCTATCGATGGGGGGTAGGGGCAGCTATCAAAGTCCGGTATGCCCTGCACGAACCCAAACTGTCTCAGCACCCTCTCCGGCTGGTAACGAACAATGTAGGGCCCCAATTTGATATGCCCTGAAAAAAGGGCAATGTCCTCCAACTCACAAAAAGGATGATGATCGTCATACGGCGTCCACGCAACACCGTTAGTCGTCAACCTATCTAGTCGCCACCGATAGGTTGCGACAGGTAATGCCTTCCCTGGGTTCCATCGACATGCCCGGGGGTGCTTCTCGATGTAGTCCTCGTCCCTAATCGTGCTAGCAAGCCCCGAAAAATGCTCATACACCCAACACTGCATCAACCAAATTAAGTTAAGACACATCAGACCAAATAAAGTTCCAAGGAAACATTAAACAAGACACACAAGTTAGCTAAATTGATAAAATACCTGCAACAGAGTAATGTAACCAGCAAGATGCTTTCCGTGGTGCTGGCACGCGTAGTTAAGGTTATCGTACATGTGCTCCAGTGCAGCCGCGCCCCAACTGAATCCACCAGCCTCATGAAGATCACGAAACGCCTCCAAGAATACCACACCGATATGAGTGGCACTCTTGTTGGCGAATATCGTGCAACCAACCAAGTGGAGCAAGTATGCTCTGGCTGTGACTGTCCACTCCATCTCCTGACACTTACGAGCATACAACTCTCGTAACCATGAAAGACGAACATATGCACCATGACATTGTTTCGTCTCAGCTTCTGCCTCTGTCTCTGTCACCTGAAGCAACTCCACAATCAACTCAATTGCCTCCTCTACATCCAATACATCGTACGTCATGAATGCATCGATGACTGGTAGATGAAGCAACGATGACACGTCGTCCAGGGTGATCGTCATCTCTCCAACTGGCAAATGGAAACTACTAGTTTCCTTATGTCATCTCTCTACAAAAGCTGATATCAGACCTCGGTCACCGGTCTCCAAAGAACAACTGATCAGTGGGCTTAACCCCGTCCCGGCGACCATCTCTTCAATCTCAGGCGCAGGCACACCAAATTTGTTCACCTTCCTTCCATGTGAGGCCAACTTCAACTCAGGTCGTTCCTGCACGCACATGTTATATATAAGCCACAAAGGGATTCACAACTACTTATAAAACTCAAATGGAAGTATGTTTGAATTCAATCGTACCTCTCCAGTACAAACCTTGACCGCGACATGATCACCGTAAAGAGACAACACTGATGTGTCATGCGACCCACCAGGAAATCCGTCAACCGCAGCATCCATGTTTCCCTCCACATCAGGTTCAACTCTTCCCGCATCAGGGGAACCAACGTCACCAACCTCCATAATATCCTCAGCCTCATCAGGCCCAACATCAATACGGATTCCGCGTTGCCTTCTTACGGATGCTGTCGGCCTCCTCCATGCAGGGGGTTCTTCTTGAGTGGCTTCTCTTCCTTCCCTAGCCACAGAACGGCGTAATCCTCTCATTTTAACCATGATCTGAAATTCCAACCAAATTGTTACATTACAATGTCATATCAATTCATATTTAGAATGAATAAATTACATAACAACTTGCAATCATACACATGTGGATCAATATCAAAAACAGTTCCATAACATTTGACAATATGTTATTCAAATTACTGTTAACCATAACCTAACATTGTTAGAAAGTGTTAAATAACAACTTCAAACCAAAGCCATCCTAATCAAATACCTTACGGGTTCCATACCATATGACAGCTTTCAAATTAATATTGCATTGCACATCACTTCATTCATTAACCTTTACTCTTAACCATATCCTGAGAAGGCCTACCAAATCTTAAATAACAATTTCAAATCATTGTCATGTACAACAACATCACTAAGCCTACCATAACATTTGACAATATCATTTTAAATTACAGTTGAATTCAACTCTACTTCATTCATTCATAAACTTTGAAAATTACCCTTTTACTTGTGTTGAATCAATCACTTAAACCATTACAACTTTATGATTGACAATTAAACTTTACTTATTGGCATCCTAAATATGAAACAAATTTACTGGATTCACTGGCAAAAAAATCACAGGATTCATCCAATTTTTAAAAAATCAGAATATACCATACGGATTTCCAATTTGCTTCTTACGGATTGTCAATCCGTAGCCATCAACGCCTATTCATATTTCAAATTAACGTAACGGAAATGGAAACGAATAAAATTCAAGCCAAAACTCACCGATTCGACAATGGCGGCAGCAGAGACAACTGTTTTCCTTAGCTTCCTTCTTCCTTGATCAATATCAATGGCGGGTGCGTCTGCGGAGAAGGCGAACGGCACGACTGGGCAGAGGGTGCGGAGAAGAAGAACAGTGCTGTGCTGGGTGTATTAGAAATACTTCAAACTGATGTATAAGTCACCATTTTAATGAGGGGTAATTTCGGAATTCCACTATTGAGTGTTGGGTGTAGAAGGAATATTGCTGGTGTAGGAAGTTAAAGCTTGTAATGAAACTCAAAAGGAGGAAGGAGTCACGGGGGCCCCGTGGAAAACCAGCTCATTATTGGGCCTCCATTTTTTGGTTTTAGAGCATAATATTATTGGGCCCCTTAAACCTAGCCCATACTCTTATAAACAATGGAAAGGAAGCCCTTTAGCCAACACATTTAATTCACATCAATTTTACTCACTCTACTCCTTATATCATAAGTGATACTTTGAGAAAAAATGAATGATATTTTTTATAAGACATTTTAGAATTTTTATAAAACATTTAATTTTTCTTTCATTGGTTGATCTTATCAAATATTTTAATTATGAGTCTTATTAATTAGTGTCTTTGTAACATTGATTAATGAATTAAAATAAGTAAGTATTTATTATGTGAAATATATGAGAATGTAAAAAATTTATGAAAAATATATTTTTTTATGTCAATAAAAATATTTTTTCTTTTAGTTTTTTAACCAATAATTCAAAGACATATGTTTAATATTTAGGTCTTTTTAAGTATTTATGTTTTTTTTGTTGACAGGGATGTATAATATTCTAGCATTTTAATGTTTTCACGTCACTCATAATGATTATTAATAAGAATATAATTGACACATTAGTAGTATTTTTTTTATAAATTTAATAGAATCAATTGAATTAATTAATTTTATTGGTTTGTATAATTGATGTCCAAAATGTTTTATAGTAATAAGGACCAGATGGGGTATTGTTTAAATATTTAAATATCAAATAAGTATTATGAAGATAAAAGAAGTTTATTTCCGTTTCTTGAAATTATTTGATAAACATATAAATTTAATAGTAAATTATACTGGTATATTTTTAATAAATAATTTTTGTTGTGTGTATCCATAGAACATTAGAAATAGAGCAAAAGTCATGTCCACTGTGTCAATACAAATTTGTTCTTTGTATGTGGTTTGATTTTCTAGATTATTATGGATCTTTCCGTGTTGACAGTCAAACATATCCTATTAAGGTTGATTATTTGTTTTTTTTTTAAAGATCACGAAAATATCTTTGGTCGTGACCAATAACGATAAGCTACACAAAGAAACATGAGGGATTGGATAGAAAAAGTTATTTATTTTCCTTTCCTTTTATGATCCCAACCAACAAAAAGAACGAAGAATGAGGGTTGCAATGTTGCAAGTATACCCCAACTAATTCCATGGTCAATCAATTCAAAGCAAATGCAAAAGTATAATATGTAAATGACGTTAACAAGTTGTTTCGTCTCGCACGTACACGGTGCACATTTTTTTGTTTCCTACAAAATCATTCTACCCATGCCAGAGTTGATTTCTTTTGTAATGAGATTTTCAACAATTAATTAATTGTCCTGCTTCAACTCCTTACGTTGTATTTTTTAGTCGTGGTCCCTCACCTAATCAATCATCAATTGGCTACTAGTGTTTTAGGAATTTTGACTTGTGCTTCACAAATCACAGCTGTTAACTATGATCACAATATTGCTGTTGTGATGTGGTCCATACATTATGTATTAATTGGCATGACTATGAATTACCGGAGTAGACGATGTAGGGCAATTGGAAGTCAACAAATTTGGGCAAAGCATTTTTTTCTGACTTACTTTTACTAGGCATTCTTAACATATCCTATTTTTCTTTGTCAACTTTGTTTTCTCCATTGGGCATATGAGACGCATATGTGCCTCTTCTGTTTGGATACAATTTTATTGTTGTGCGGTGTTTCCATTTTACTAACTCTAGAACCTTCAGTGATATGGTTCTCTCAGTTCTATTACTTGTATTATTATTATCATAGAATTTTACTTTTCTTATATTTGAATGGTAAGTACTCCATCACTTACATGTTTTACTTGTATTTATTATTATAATATTTTTAATTTTCAGCTCATTCACTTTAATATTCCATTGGTTATAATTTTCTATAGGTAGTTCTTTTCGAAATCTTGATAATCTATTTTAACTGTTTTCATAATCAATTAGCGTCCCTACAAATCAACACAAGACTTTTTAACATATTTTATCCTCACTCGTATGTTTTTCGAAAAACCTTTTAGAAGGTTATTCCTCCCATAACTATTCCAAGTCAAACACTTTTAATTGTAAAATTCTTAAGTGACATACTACTGAAAAATATATATATCTTATTAGAATAGGAAATATCAATTAATTTCTTTAAGTTATCTTCAATTGTACAATCTCATATTTATATAACATCTGGATCTCTCTTATTTTAATGTGATTTGATCAGGTGTTACAATTTTATTCCTTTTAATTGGTACCAACTTATTTGTAATCCACTTAGAAGTAGCCTGCTCAATATCATTGTCCTGCTGCAACTATATATGCATAATGAAATTTGTAAAAGAAGTTCAAGTTTTTTGGTGTACTCAAATAGTCAAATAAAAGCAACAACCTCATTTCTGGCAACTAGTATAATTGTATTGTGGCAGCATGTCTAGCATGTTCAATCCTCAATTGTCTTAAATTTAAAAATCCACAATCATCATTAAGATTGAATCTACTCCGTAAGCGTTGACTTTAAAAAAATGTTGTGATAAAATTTACCGATGATGATCAAATTATTCCTCTGGCTGTCCATTAACTTCTTATTTGGTGAGCAATTTGTTGAATGTATTATTCAACGTACAAGAAGTGCCTAGTTTTTTGGCCAGAAAATTGACAAAGGCATCTGAGTCATCCAATACAATGAAGCAAGATTTTGGTATACATCCAATACAATATATGGATGGTTACTGAAATAATGTGAGGCTTTGCAAGGAAATAACTAGCATCTCTAGGAATCAATGTTCAACGCAAGTGAACCATTTTCAGCACATGAAAGATTCTCAGCAATCATAGTTGAAGTGTAGAAATGACGTGTATGTGTTTCAATCCTTGTTCTTGTCCTACATTCTTCACTCTGTCCCACCTTAAAAAATCCTTGTTCCTGATCTTTTTTCTTTTTCTTATGTGAGTATAAAGAATTGGTTTTCATGTCGTCATCAATCCATAAAAGATAATACTTGGTCGGAAAAATATCCATGGAGACTTGAGTCATAATTGACACCTAAAAAGAAAATTAGAGAACAGAGAGAAAGGCGTAAATACTATCGTTGTTTATGTTTAGACACCCACTATAATCAAGCGTTTCTCATTTTTGTCACATATTATCACTAATTATTTATCTTTCTTCTTTTCCTAGCTTATCACTAATTCAGTCGTAATGGATACCAAATGTTAATTTACTTTATCAAACATTATTACTTGCTTGTAGCTAACATGATAAAATACTTGCGGTAATTTTTCACGTTTAAAACTACGTCGTGCATGGTTTTACCTTCTAACTAACTTAATCACCAAGTGTTTATGCTTTCATATACCTGATTTATATTAGCATGTATTGGAAATTATTTTTCTCTGTGAAATACCTGTGAATTGTCATAGTTGTAAGTGTTGAACGGTCATATAAATGCATAACAACTAACTGTAATTAGCTCTCATGTGATCGATCAGAAGTTGTAAAGAAAAAGATGATTGTATGCCCAAATTTCAGACACCATGATTATGAGTAGGTATGAAGGAATAATTGCACTTATCAATGGGTTATTATCAAAACCCTTTCCATGTTAGAACAGCGTGGTCCTTAAAGAAGAAACTTCAAGGATTCAAATTTCCTTTTATGATGTTAGGTCACGTACGTAGGAGGCTAGGACATAGAATGTAGCCTTAATATTGGCATTAAATTGTTCAGAACAGATGGCATGGGGAAAATTTGAATTTGTAAGGTTCAACAAAACAATGGTATAGAATTAAATATATGTTGCTAGAGAATGAAATCTAAATAATGGCTAGGGACCATTCACACTGCAGCTAACTAAATCGATGACTATCCCTATGAAATTATTAGATGGCACTAGTTACTGGCAAGCTATAGGCGTTCCCGCCATACATTAGTTTACATTGTACCTAAAAGGAACTCATTATTGCATTACCAAAACTTCTACTAGAGTGTTTCGTTCACACTATTGTGATTTGAGTTCGATCATCAGATTTTTATTAGTAAGCGATGTGTATGGTTGTAGTTTAACAGGTCTTTTTTTTTTGGTGAAATAAAAGGAATTGTAGTTTAACAGGTCTCGTTGAATGATTACATGCGCAATTTTATTTGCCAAGTCATATTCTCGTTGAAGTATGCTAATAACTTGTAATATCTGCCTGCCCCCTATCACTTACAAATGAAGATGTAATCATTTCTATACCTAATAGAGTTTTGGGAGCAAGGATGAACAGTATATCCATTTTTTTAAACCGCCGTAATTAAATTATTTTTACTTTGTAATGAAACATTCTCACCAGGTTTGGTCCTTTTAATAATTTAATCATATTTTTTTTTATGTACAAAAATTTAAACTTAATAATAACTTATACAATTACCCGAACATATATATAATCTAAACCACTGTCTTATCTGAGAGTAAAACATACAAATTATTATAGAGCATAATTATCGTCTTACCCAGTATATTTCTTCTAACTAGAATATGTGTTCACGTTATCTATTTCATCGACATGGTTGACGAACCATACTATTATAAATTTGCTGCATTGTAGAGGGCTTTAAATAGATTACACACTGTTATTCTTTATATCTGTATGAGATGCTAAGGCATCTCTTAATTTATTCTTGTGTGTATAAAAAAAGAAAATGTGCTTGCATTCCAATACTACAACCTCTTAAGTATATTAAGATCAACCGTGTATAAAAGATACAACCAAACAAAGATTGTTATTAATAGGTCAAATATCACTTTTGGTCCTTAATTTATCTTATTTTATTCAATTTGATTTTTTTCATCTTTTAAAATATTCATTTTAATCTTTTATATTTTAAATTTGTTCATTCTAGCCGTTTTGTCAATTTAGATTTAATATTGTTAATAATTTTAAGATATTGGCTATTAAAAATCATCATAAACATATTTTTTTCTTCTAAAATATCTCCATAACGTAATAACACATAAGGATTACTTTTAATTCATGTACTCTATTTTATTTCTATTATTCTGTATTGAATTATGCTCTCTTATAGAACAATTAACAGCTTATATATTTTTTATTTTAGTTTATAGTGATTAAAAAATATGTTATTAATTTGTTTGTAAAAGTTAATTTACTTTGATAATTTTATTTGATATTTTAGAAGAGTTAGAACTTGTTTAGGTAAGTTCTTTTATAAACACTTCTAAGATAAGAAAATAAGAAGGAAAAAAATAAAATCAATTTTTTTATAAGTTAAAATAAATTATCTATTAATTAATCAGTAACTAATTTATATATGTCTTTTCATATTTTAAAAAAATTATATTAAAAAACTTCTACAAATTAAGTAATTATTAACTAATGAAATCTTATTTTAATTAATAAAAAAGTTCATCTCATTATTTTCGTTCAACTTCTTTTCTTTCTCTTAAAATTACTTTTAAAAAAACTTACTTAAATAATCCTTTAGTAATCAATTCATTTAGACTACTTCTTGCCAAGGATTGGATTGAACATACAAAATTTTAACTCAACATTAATTTGACCTGCCCTATCTAAACGACTTTTTTGTTGCGTGCTCCGTGATTGACCAATACAAATAGATCGGACTATCTCATATCGACAGCTCTATAAATTTCATCAAATATGTCAAATGCACGACTATTTTAAGTGATCATGAGTGAAGATTTCACAAGTGAAAAACGAATTACTTAAGTGCATATGAAGATATATATTAGATATAGATCTAATAAACGACTAAGGTTTTTATTTCAGATGTAGTGTGAAACATTGGTTCTATCATAAATGATATATAACACTCTTACTCATGTTTATATATACTACGTATCAAGAGAAATATCACGTCAACTTGAGTCTGTTACGCAGAAGTTATAATTTCTAACTTTCGGTCGACACACGTAAATTTTGATTAAATGCGGAAACACACAGTTAAAAGAAGAAACAAAAATGGAGTTTAAACACAGGAAAAGATTTCAATATGCTTCAATTCTAGTGTGAAAATTTGTAGCTCATTGACGTAAAGGTTATGCTCTGGATTTAGGCCCAATATCTATTACTTGAATGTTTGACTAATTACTTGGTTCAGAACTTAGGTTAGTCTCTTTATGTATCATAGGTACGATTTTTTGATGAAATAAGCATAGGTACGATTAATCAGTCATAAGTTTGATTCTAATTATGTAATCTGAAGAAAAAATAATAATTATTATTATTTTAAATAAATTCGATTAACTATTACACATGCACACCTTATAAACTGCATTCATATATTTGAAAACAAGGGCTTAAAGGGGCCACTAAAACTTGAAGATTGATAACCATGTTATGAAATTAGCATTTTCTGTAATTAACTTCAACGTTTATTTTTTAGTAGTATCTTTTCTTTTTTCCATAAAAGCTTATATTATTTAAATTTTCTTAATTAATTTTAAACACAATAGTTAGTTTTTTTTACTGCAATACAATAGTTAGTTAAATACATCAACCTAAAATGTGTTTATATTGTAGTAAAAAATAAATTATAATTTTTAATTGTTCATTTAACTAGATCGTGCTTAGAAGGAGATCTAATCTAATAACATTCAAGTATTAAATGTAATTGTGTTGTTAGGTCAAGCGTTCAAGTTTATATAAGAATGCATCAAAATTTATCGATCCCATATTCTCGCAAGAATATATTGTGTAATTCTATATGTTGTTCCGAGATCCTCCGACACATACCGCGAGTGATTAAAGTTGCTTAACAACTAAGCATTGCAAAAAGTAGAATGCTAAACCGGAAATCAGGAATTCCTTGGTGGAAACATGAGGGCATGGAACAAAGGGAGCTCCAACTGAGCCTAATGACGAAATCCGACCGAAGGGACTTGAAGAGTGCACTAATAAATAAGAATCTTTAATTGAAAGATTAGTCTCGTATTATGTAAGTAGACACTCAAACAACAAAAACAAATACAATTGTTTAACTTCATAGATATTTTGTTCCTGATGATGAGTCTATATATGTACCCACCATAACTCCATAAGGGTCATGTGAGGTCACACCGCTGTGTCCTAGCACATTGTAACACCAAATTCAAAAGGTTTAATGAAGATAATTTAAATATTAACCTAGTCATTTAAATCAACAAGGTACTGGAAAGTCACGAGAAGGAAGAAATTGCAACTGAGAATACAAGTCTGATTTTCCCATTACCCAAAATACATTGTATATATTGAAGCCTATGCAGAGACGTCAACATAAAACCTGGTCCAATTCTGCAATAAAAAAAATAATGAATCATACTAACACTCCATGGAAATGGAATTTAATGATATTACACCAAGTATTTGCCTTTTTTTAATCATGACTTAATTCATGTAATATCGTAAATTAAGAAACATTGTATTAACGAAAATACACAATATTACGTTGCTATCTAGATGGAAAGAAATATGTATAAAACCAACAAAAAGACCTATGAAATATAATATTAATAAACCTAGCTCACATACATAAGATGTAAATATAGTGCGCAATATTCACATATATTTGAGAAATTATTTTTTAGTCTAAAATTAATTTTGAATTAAATTAATTTTAGATAAATTTGGTCTCTGATGAAAAATTATATAAAACTTTACTATTAACTTAATATTAAACATTCAAACATAAATGAGTTTACTTAAAAAAATAATTTTAATTAAAATTAATTTAATTTAAAATCAAATTTACACCCTTACTCAAATATTATATGTGTGTTTGGATGAGATTTAGTAAAATTAGTTTTAAATTGATATAATTTATATTTGTATGTTTTTTATTCTAAATGGGCATTAGTACTAAAATTTTATATGTTTTTTCATTCAATACAAAAGTTACTTAGTGTGTATCGATAAGTGTCATTAAAATTGATTTTGAAGTTATATGTTTGGATGTTGCTTTTTATCAATTCTAAAACTCAAAATTCTTTAACGTGAAAACATAAAAAATTATTTAACAAAAAATGATATTTCAATATTATAGAGAATCTAATCTGACACCATGCCACACACTTAAAGTTTTCTCAATTCAATCAATTCCAGATGCAAAATTGTTTTTTTAACATAAAACAAACATATGAATAAAAAAAAAAACATACATATGAATATTATTTAAAATTTTGTTACCTGAAATTTCAAGGTCATGATTCTAAATCATTTAACATGAATCCAAACTTAATTTGTCTTAAAGTCAAAAAATGCAAGAGTTGGGTTGAGTGAGCAATTGAAAACTCAGGTTTCAAGCATGAGAGAAAGAGAAACGGGGCTGAAGTGGAGGGAAACAAATCTAGATTAGATTCTAGCAGGATAAAATGCCAAAACTCAAAATCCAAGAAGCAACCCTGCAGCTATGCTTCAAAAATTCAAGCTTTCCAAGTTTTTGCGTGTAAACTTACGTTCACGTCCCTCTCATTGGAATTGAATGAAACCCCACACATTAACGAAGTCACTTTCAAAAAGACACTTTAATTGTCCCCCCCTCACCTTTTTCCCCATACATGAAGAAAAATGAACGGTTAATATATTGAGCATGAAAGTTGACTGGTGAAATCCCAAACCCCTTCTCACTATACCCTTTTTCTTTTATTCTCCAAACATTACACAAGGAGTTACTACCAAATTATTATTTTCAGTACTGAGAGTTGGAGGGTCTATTTTCTGTCCATAAATACCTGTCTCATAGGCCACCCCACTTCCATATTTTGCAACATTTTCTCCTCACTTGTTGCATAACACCAAAGAACTACAAATAGTTCTCATTGCATAGGTACAACCTAATTAGCTAGCTAGACACACACCCCTTGTTTCTTTCCATTCTGTCTTTGATTGATTATTATCTTCATATCAAGGACAAGCTTAATAGCTTATAGTTTAATGACCTTTTTTTTTTCCAAAGCTTCTTCTTTGGTTCTCCTAATTAATTTCATGCATCCTTAATGAAGTCATAGTCCAAATTAAATACCAACTTTGGTGTATTACTTTTATTTTTGCTAATTAAATTTTTTAACTAGATAGCTCTGGTTGCAGCCATAGATGGAGTTTCCCAACGAAGCAATATCAGAAGGGTGTTCACAGAAGAAAACGGGAAGAGGGAAAATAGAAATCAAGCGGATCGAGAACACAACGAATAGGCAAGTTACCTTCTGCAAACGGCGTAACGGGTTGCTCAAGAAGGCTTATGAATTGTCTGTTCTGTGTGATGCTGAGGTTGCTCTTGTTGTCTTCTCAAGCCGTGGACGCCTCTATGAGTATGCCAACAACAGGTTCAAATATTCTTTTACTACTGATTCAACACAGTACTTTTCCTCTCCTTCAATCTCATTTCATATCTTATGAACCATTTAAATAACACAAACCATATCTAGAAACAATAAGGGTTTTATATATGGGGTTATTAAGACCTTTTTTCTTATTATGATTATTTTTGTTTGTTATGTGGTATCATATATAACTGAAAGGCATAGTTAGTAGATAATCATATGTGGTTAAGAGTTTAATTTTTTAATTTATTTGTATGAAAAAATGTCTATTAAAAGAGGTTAATTATTTAAACAAGTATTAATACTTTAAAAAATTAGTTTTTTTAACTTCTGACCGATGAATACTCTAGGTTCACCATGTATATACATTTTTTCTAACTCTTGTACTTAATTGTTGCTCTATCACGCGTCTTCCCAGTGATTTGTTTAGAAGGGTGCAGATCTGTGTAAGCGATAGAAATTATAGACGTTAAGGTGAAACAATATGTATGAAGTATGTAGCAGATGAAGAGAAAGCTTTAGTTAGGGTTACAAAGATTTGCAGGTGAGAAATCTTAGCTTCTTGGTGTATCTGCTATTGTTAAGCTTTACCAATCCCTCTCTCTTGAGTTTCTCTCTCCATTTGTCATACATCAAATCTTAAAAGGTCTGGGTTGCTGCACAAAGCTGTCATGCACTCAATGAGCCCCCTTCCATCTTGACTCCTCCTTAATACCACTTATTTGTCAATGTATAGTGACACAACACAAGCATCTCATCCAATTGGGAGTTAGGGTTTCAGACTTTTGACTATTTAGTATTTAGTCACTCCTCAATCACTTCAATTCGTTTTTACATATGTACACAAAGTTGGAGGAAGACCACTTCAATTCTAATGAGATAGATCACGGGGAAATGCGCAGAAACTGTAAACTAATTAAATAACCCTTTCAGACTTTTATTCACATAGTAAACTTGTATATATATATATATATATATATATATATATATATATATA
>CM023954.1:2298632-2326461 GCA_013407115.1 Glycine latifolia
TTTTTTTTTTTTCTATTTTTATCTCCGTACAATGAGGTTACACGAAGAAGCAATCAAATCAGATATTAGGGATCGATCTTGATTCAAAATGGGTACAGTTTTCTTTAAAGTTGCAACAGAATTTTCACAGGATTAATTGTTTATAATTAATTAAGGGCATTTTTAGTCTATAATGCTTCAATATTTTTTAAAATTCTTACTAAAGTATTCATATAAACTGTTTTTGAGCATAAAGTAAATCAATTTAAACTAATAAGTATATCGAGGGTTATGGATGTCCCAATTTGTTTCCCATTTTCGTAAATTTTGTCCTTTACATCATGGAGGAAAGTCTAATATGGTTAGGGCGTTTCCCAGCCCATATGGGTATTATTTGGTGATTTTACTTTAAAGAACTTGAATTTCTTTTGGGTACGTAAAACAAAAAACAAAAAACAAATGAATGTAAGATGAAAAGGCAAACGTGTAAGAATTTGATTTTGTGCATAAAACTATAAAATTATGAAGTGTTGAGAAACAACTTTTAGAAGAAATAAATATTTTTAGAAGTGTAGAGAAACAATTTTTATGAGAAACTACAACCTCATTTTCTCATCCTCATCTCCTATATTTCTTAAGAAAATATATCATAGTGTTTAGATATTATTATTCTCGCTTCTGATTTCTTTACCCTAAGTAGCTAAAAGTAACACGATGATAGCAGATTCTAAGAATGGCTAAAGGCAAATTAGTTCTCTTTCCCATATGTTTTTATTGCTTTCATCTTTGTGGAATAAAGCTTCTCATTCTGACGTCAATTCTTTACCTATTCTCTCCATTATATACGTGTTTTGGACATTTCAATTAAAGAGAAAGTTAAACTTACACCGGCCCACTGATGCAGCATCGACCTCTTCCTGCATACTCAGTAAATAACCACTTTGTATTTGAACTTTAGAGAAGTTCAGACAGATGGGGTTTACCATTCTTTAAGATCAAAAGAATGAAACTTCATGTATTTAACACTCAATCATCTAGCTTGTTAATTTGTGTTCTTATTAGAAAAATTTGGAGAGGGCCTAACACTATAAGGTAAACAAAGAAACTAAAGCAAGAGGTCACTGAGCTATTTATATGAAAAAGAAATATTAATAGCATATTCTTTTAATATTAGTTATAATTATGAGTAAGATTCACTAGATAAAAAGATTCACAAAATTTTATAATTTATAATAATTTTCAATCAATAACAAAAAAAGTGTTAGATAATTTGTTCCTAGCATTTCTCTCATATGTAATAGATGTAATGTAATTTCTCAATTTCATAGATTCCAATGGTCATTGAAATTAAAAATTATAAGACTGTTTTTAATTCCTAGAAAATTAGCATGTTATTTGGTTCTTATGATTTTTTTTCTTTGCTTTCCATCCCTTTAAAATTTAAAATTATAGATTTTTTTTCCTTAAAATATGAACAAATCTTGATTATGGTCCCTATAAAATATTTTTTATATATTTTAATCTCTAGAAATCCTTTTTAAGATATTACATGTTGACATTGTACCATATATAGACACTAGCTGTTGTTACCTGGGAGGGTCACTTGACATTCCACTGAACACATAAGCTATTAACGAATGTCACACAATAATAGTAAGAAATAAAATTTCAACTTTTTGAGGAATGAAAATTAAAAATAAAATTATAAGAACAAAAATAGAAATTACTAATTTTATTGAAACTAAAAACATATTTATGATAAATTATAAAGATACACCCACTTTTATTACAATCTCGATGCTTTTTGGCCTAAGAATTTAATGTCAAAGAAGATGAGTTCATAATTAATTTGTAAACTACAGATTAAGTCGTCACCGTGTACGTGTTCTGGTAAAATTAGCATGTACTTAATCACATTTTTATGTTTCTATTTGTTGTATTGTCTTGCAGTGTTAGAGGAACTATTGATAAGTACAAGAAAGCATGTGCTGCTTCCACAAATGCAGAATCTGTCTCTGAAGCTAATACACAGGTAAATTTAGTAAGCTAAAAAAAATCAAAGAAATGATAGAAAATGCTCTTGTTTGGTTAATTTGGTCCAGAAAAAATGTTGTTTTATACTTACGGCATATTTTTCTTAATAGAATTACAGCGTGAAGGTTAATTATTTCAAGCTACAATCTTCTCAAAGCCACTAAAATCCTTTATCATTAGGATACTCTAATAGTCTAATGCTTAGTTTTGAATATGACATTTACGAGTTCAAATGTTCAAGGGACATCGTCACCAATATTGACAGTTTGGTATTGAGGGGTATGATCAGTCACACGCGAGACAATGTTAAAATGTATCAAACCAATTCAATCTAATTTAATCTGCTCTCAACTCATAAAATTAAAAATGGATTGGACAAATTTTAAGAATGGGTTGAAAATCACAATCGATCCAGCCCAATCTTAGTGCATCATGAGTTGGATTGAATTGACCATAATTTATATATATAAAATATTTAACTCATAAGTTAACTTATCCAATAAATAAAATAGCTTCATTATCATAATAATACTATCTTACTAAATAGTCTTAGTATAAATGTTGTTTAAAATTTATCATCATGAAAAAATATAAAGTAATTCAACAAAATAAGAAAATAAATAATAGTTCAATAAATTAATACTTATTAATATAAGTGGTAACGATTATGTTTTTTAATTAAATGGTCCATAATTCAAATCATATTTTTAGATATGAAATAAATTATGTTAAGAAAAAAAATTTATCTTATATATGCTTATAGTTCTTCAAAAATTAATATCATACTATATCATCAAAAAAACAAATTATGTCCAATAAAATTCCAACAAAATAATTCATAAAAGAATCTAGCTTTTGACCCATTGAGTTAGCAAGTTATGTAAATTTAACATTTAATTACATAATTGCAACTCAACCTATTTTCACGAGTTTAGGATGATTTGTCGAAATTTAACCTATTTTTTTACGACACCATATATTATATACAGGTTGAAATAGTTAGAAATCAGTTATCTATTAGCTCAACAAAATAACAGTTAAATTAGTTAGTTTCTTCAGTTATATATATATATATATTACTTTTCTCTCTCATGATATATCAATAATACACACATTATTTTGTTAGTATCTCTCGTGTTCATGTTCTCTCTTCACTTGAGCTCTATAGACTGTATAATGCATCTTTCTCAACACATAATTCCAATCATCACACTGAAAAATCAATTATTTGTTTTATACCTTATTCTGTGTTCTAGTTAAATTTTAATTCTCCTATCACTAAATTAATTGGTATATCATAATGCTCCTCCACAAGGTTTCTCTAACTGCTTGATACTATTTATCAATACCAGTTTTATCAGCAGGAAGCGTCCAAATTAAAAAGACAAATCAGAGACATTCAGAATCTAAACAGGTCAATGTTCCATTCTCTTAAAAATATTATTCAGCAGACTTCTCCATCGAAATGAAATAATTCAACGTGATTTTTTGCATTCCAGGCACATCCTTGGTGAAGCTCTTAGCTCTCTGAGTCTAAAGGAATTAAAGAACCTGGAAAGTAGACTGGAGAAAGGTTTAAGCAGAGTTAGATCCAGAAAGGTATTATATTATCAGCATGAAGCATCTTAAGCTTCTAAATATATAGCCATTGTGAATTTATGTAGATATATATGCAAGAAGTTAGTAAAAAACTAGCAACTAATTAAGATTATTTCAGTTAGTATTTTGAATAAAATGGTTTGTCTAGTATTTTGAAAATTCCAAGTTAGAATATCTCTATTCCTTTGGACTAACTACGCACTCCAATTCTTTCAGCATGAAACTTTGTTTGCCGATATCGAGTTCATGCAAAAGCGGGTACTCATCATTTCCTTCGATGCTATTAGTTTCTGCTTAATTTGTTTGCTTCATACATATATATATACATACATATATATATATATATATATATGAATGTATGTATATGCATATTTATAGTATCCAAAGAAAATATATCAAAGTTTTACGATATTGAAACCAAATGCATATTTTCAACTAATAGGACCAAGAATATGAAACTGAAACAGGATAAACCCAAAAGAAATTCCAATAATCGTGAAAAATAAAGTAAAAATGGCTCGATTGCTTCGTACTAAGGGAATTATAAAATCTTGAAAATTTATGCCTGATATTTATATTTCTTCTAACATGAACATAATACTTGCTGAAAAAATGCAGGAAATAGAGCTGCAAAACCATAATAATTTTCTGAGAGCTAAGGTGATCTCTTAATTCCCTCCAAGACTCTATATAAAGTGTATGTTGAGATGAATGATAATTAATAATATATAGTTGGTGGATGATGCATGCATGTAGATAGCTGAACACGAGAGAGCACAACAACGGCAACAGGATATGATACCGGGAAATGTGTGCGAGTCAACCATACCTTCACAATCATATGACCGCAATTTCTTCCCTGTTAATCTCATAGATTCCAATAATCAATATTCACGTCAAGACCAGACTGCTCTTCAACTTGTGTAAGTACACTCATCTTCCATTGTTAACTACAAGTTGTTGTTATTGAATGCCCTTTTAATAATTATTAATTGATGAAAACTAAAACAAGCTAGAGGGGCAATGACCAATGAAACAAACAACTTAATTACTTTCAACATTGTACCAATCCTTTATATGCATGCAACCATACATGCATTATATAAGGTTTTTAAATGGCTAATAACAACATGGGTTTTAGTGTAGGAAAGTGGTTATTAGTGGACGTTCAACTTAAATGACTCAGGCTGTGTTTGTATTGCCCTTTTTGCAGTTTGAACGCCAAAGTTTTCTCTCAGTAAAATTGTGGTCCAACGTGCATTGGAACATAAGAAATAGTTCAACTTACATATATCATTTTACTTGTTTTTAAGTCATCAATGTAGGATTTGTTATTCAGCATCTCCCCAATCCAAATGGCATAGCCAAGCTGTAACTTGTTTTCAATAGTCAACCAGGATAAATTTCACATTTGATCGAGATTCAAAAATCATAGCTCCTACTCAAGTCTTTTTTTGAAATCCCCTTTCCTTTTTCGTTTATGAACTTGTTTTCTTTTCTGGGGTGGGTTTTTTTAATTTTCTTTCTTAATACTGTTTCTCTCTTTTGGATTTAGTCTTTTCTTGTATATGAAATTTTTTAATAGAAAAAAGATGAGTGGACACCAATACGGTAATATCTATACTTAAATGTAAAGAGAAAAAGTTTTTTTAAGCAATATAAAGAGAAAATGTTAGAGACAGGTATAAATAATAAATAATATGACTTGGTAGAAAGAGATGTATTAACCTTTTTATGCTGTGTCTTTTATATACAAATCCATAAGTTCATGATTTTGACAGATGATTCCCCATGGCAAACATTAACTAACCATTTTGATATATTTCTCACTTCAATTCCTTAAATTCTCACCTTTGGATGCAGCTGATAAGTGATTTGAAATTATGCCACAGCCTTTCAAGTGGTGTGGGAGCCCTTACATCGTCCTATGTTTCGTGAATGAGAGTGCCCTTAGAATTCCTTTGCTAAAGTTCTTACAACGGAGAACAAGACAAAAGCTAATCAGCACTTGTACCAATACATCATATGATATTGTTTATGTATCTTTCAATATATATAGTTTCTATTCAGTCCTGGCATATTGTATTTTTATGTTATAAATGCTTATTTCAATATGAACACTATATCTATCGAGGAGTAAAAGTTGGGGGTCCGCATTATTCATCATATATAATTTCTCCATTATATTCCCCCCAGTTATATAATTCTGAATATACTAAAAGCCTGAATAATTGCATTTTTTTCATATGCCATGATCACTCTCCGCTAGTTGGGGAAAAAATCCTTGTTTTGAAGAACTCAGATTTAAAACTTCAAAGTTGGACAACAAAGTGGAGGATTAAGATCAGTGGGTTACTTCTGATTCTCAAGCATATGAGGAATAACACAGCAATTGTATTTGATTGTGTTGCAAGTCTTACGTTGAGTAAAAAAAATAAAAAACAAAGTGAATAAGTTAGAAATGTTTGAGTTTGTTAAGTTTAGACTTTTAGGACAACATGATACCTAAACTTAAACATTAACGAGCCTAACCACATTCTATTATTAGGCCCGCAATCCATAATAAATTGTTCGGATAGATTTCCTTATAAACAATTATAGAAATGAAAATAAGAAAGTACACTTAAATGAACTTCACCCTAGGTGAAAATTAGTAAGTTATTTTATTTTAACTTCTTTAAAAAATTAATTTTAACTTATATGTAACCTTTGTCAAAACATTATATATAAGTTAATTTTAAGTTGTGTATAATGTTTATTTCATTTTTACTTTTTTTTTTCTCTTATAATTACCAGAAAATTTATCCAAATAGGTACGTGTATTAGGTATAAGCTCTTCGGCTGCATGATTTCAACATAAATTAAGAATATACCCGTTCACGTGAGAGAAAAAAATAACATAGTAGACCTGTCCATTCCCTCCAGCATACATACAAAAATTGCATTAAGTAGTAATCCCTGTTGTCCTAAATCTTTAAGCAGTTTTGCTTCCAAAATCCTCGGTTTCTTGCAGTATATATAGTGACCAAACTCGGCAACATTTGTTACCGGGGTCTGTTCCTTGTTGTCCAGATTGGAGTCACAGTGAAATTGTACCAATCAATTGTGCAGGTTCCTTTGCCTCCTTTTTGGAAGGTTTGTATCCTCAAAGTTTATATAAAATTAATGTTATCATATATCAAATTTTGACAAAAAATTTATACAAGAAAGAGAGATAGAAAAACAATAAATGTTATAAGATAAGTGGTAGTATAATATAAATAAACTGTTAGGGACAAAGTCCCACATGGTGAGCTTTGCTTTTAGCTTGCACTCCAAATTAAAGCTATAAAAGAAGGCTTGGTGGACCCTTTGTTCACATCCCAAAATCATTTCTCTTTTTCCTTTATTTATTTAGTCTACTTAGAGAAAAAAATATGAAAAAAAATAGTTTCTCCGTTCTTTTAGTAGTAGTATTTTCCTCTTTGTAGAGTGTCAATGTGCTTTTCTTGCGTTCAGAGAGAGAAATGTTGTACTTTCTTTCACTTAATTTGTAAAATTCTTTTCGCTCATTATGATCTCATCATCTCTTATTTTATAATTGAGTTATTATTTTGTTACTTTGTTATCCATATAACCAAAAAAGTGAATGGGTAAAAATATATTATTTTAAAAGTTTGGTGTTAAAGTGCTTTTTTTCTAGGAAGTCTTATTTCAAAAACATAATTATAAAGATTTACATATCAAATTCTGTTAGGGCCTTTTTGACTCAAAATCTCCTCCCGCATTTAACTTTTAGTACAATTACTTTATATAATTGATGTTAAAATAATTATTTTTATTTAGAAATAAATTTTCAAAAGTTAATTTAGAAAATTTGGTCTTAATTACTTAAAAAAAATTAATCATTTATAAGATAAAATTGTAAATATATGTCTAAAATTATGTGGTATATACATCTAAAATTAACTTTTATTACCTAGAAAGCTCACAAAATTACTAATTCCAAAAGCAATTTTATTTTTTAAGACGGTCACCATTAAAACATTATTACTAGATACATATTACAAATATAAAATAAATTAAATATTGATCAGTGTCTTCTATGGACACATTAACTGTTGTTTTTATTTTATAGTTCCTCTTATTAAATACGTTGGAATCTATATTGCTATTATTTTTATTTAAATTTCAATTAAATATAAAAAAATATATAGTACTAGTGTTCATGAAAATAATGGGATCCATTTATATAGATGCACTTAAAGTAAAGGAAGGATTAATTCTCGTTCATATTAATTATTCAATAGGTATAATTAAATTTAAAGAGAAATATAATTAGGGTTGATTTGAGAATAAAATAACTAAAACTTAAATTTTTATTGATAAAACAAAATATACTTTTAATTTTTATAAAGAAAAAAGTCACGCATATATATATATATATATATATATATATATATATATATATATATATATAAAGGCTCCAACATTATTGCTCTCTCGTATAAAGTGAACAAAATTCTCTCAAATTTTACTTTAGCCACACTTGTATATTGTTGGGGACCGACCCTAAGTATACTAATGTAAAATACTCTTTTATAAAATCGGTTACTATTAGAATCAATCCTTCTTAAAGACACCTGCTTTCTATATCAATTGATTTTGCATCTATATACCTAGAATTAATCTAGAAAATTAAAAATAATCATACTGAAAAGAGTTAATAATATGTAAGGAATTTGTTAACCCTTAATTTAACTATAACATTCAATGCAAGTAAGGATCTAAAATCCAAAATTAACAAGATACAAATGCTGTTCAAGTAAAACAATATCTCCATTATGAAAAACAAAATAATTTACTAGACTACTGGATTATGATGCTTATATCTTCATACTCTTAAACTGTAGAGCTACTGCTAGCTTCTTCTAACAGGGTACGTATTGTATACTTGCTTCATCTATTTATATGGACAGAGACTGAAGGCAAGACCTTCTTTCCTCTTATCCCATACGGTATCTTGATTCTATCTCCATATTGAAGGTGGAATAACTCTGTCTCTTCACACTATAATCCTACATTTGCTAATAAACTTATCGGAGAAATTTACATATTTAGTCCATAAAATTCGAACCTCAGGTAAGCCAATTTCAAGCCACGGCTTTGCTGGGCCGTTGAAATGAACAACAGCAGCGGCTTCCACACTCTCTATGCTATTGCTAATTTCTTCTGATCGATGGCGATAACCCAAATCAGTGACGAACCATGATGAATTTATGGGGTGCACTTGACCCGCAAAAGCAATCAAGGCAGGTGGAAGCACTCCAGGATTCCATAATGACAACCCAGACTGGACGTTCTGTGTCAAATTTCAAATCATACAAGTATACATGCAGTTAATTAGTATGATCATCAGAATTCACAAGACAGAAGAAAACAGCACCCTCCATGATAAAGAATTGAATATAGTGGGCAATTAATATTTCTCTCTCTCAGTTATAAGATGACTAATGATAGATGCACACCTACATAATGTATATACTTCCTACGATCTTATAAATCTTAAATATAAGCAATAAAAATTCTTTATTTTTATTTCAAATATAAATAAATTTTAATTATATATATCTTATTTAATGAGATTATTTCCAAAATATCTTTCATTTTTTAATAAGGTATTTTTCATGTTTAATATTAAGTTTTAATAATTAATGAATAATTTAGAAAAAAATATTTATTTTTTAATTAAAAATAACATAATTGAATAAAATTAATTAGTTAATATTCTTAATAAATATGAAACATGTCTTTTTTTTGGTAATCAAGACACACATATATATATATATATATATATATATATATATAAATAAGTAATGACAATATTAATTTTTTTTATCTGTCTTGGCACTGATATACCACATGCATCATGTATCTACACATTTTTCTCTTATATCTGTATTTCTCTTTAGGTGTCTAGCTAGTACCGCATTAGTGTCCATGGATTGTTTAACAGACATTATAATACTTTCTTGATATTTCTCATAGTTCATACAAACTAATAAAAGATTTAATGAACATTTCAAATCACTCGTGTTGTTGTTCATTAAGAATGATGAGACACCCGAATTAAGAAGTAAAAATGTGAAGTTAAAGCATTATCTTGCTAGTACCATTTTGAAGCATATGGAAATTTGTCAAAACACATTTTAAAGAGAAATGCAGTTGTCTAATAACTTCCTTATGTTCATCAAAATATTCTTACAAGTTTCAACCATTGATGATAGGTCTTAGTAATATCTGATCTCCTCCAAGCTTCAAGATCAAATATATTCACGCCAAAGAGCCATGCACACTTATCACCATCGAAGTTGGATGATATGATAGGATGTGAAAAATTCAAGAAGTTGATGTATTTGTTTCCAGGGCAGCAACTGTTCTCACACCATGACTTGAACACTGAACCACTGACTTTGCCATTAAGATCTAATTCCCACAAAGAAGATATGTCATGTTGTACTACAACATCATCATCCAGCAATACTACCTTGTTTAGATCTGGAAACAGCTGTGATGGTCCACAAAAAATCAGATTATGAAACAATCATGAATTATCACTAAGCATTCGTCTTGTTATTTCTAAAATCTTATTCAAGGTTTTGAATTACAGTACTATAGTTTCGTTGAGTTCCTTGATATTACAGGAAAAGTGGAATAATTATCAATTTTGGTGAGTCTTATTTCTAAATCATGAAAGGGAGTTATTAAATGAAACGTTAAACTCAAAGAAAAAAATTATCAATAAATTTCAGTCAATTATAAAGAAAATATTAGAAAAATAGTAACAAAAAGAGTATTATTAGCATTGCTCTCACAGGAAACTGCGAACTAATGCAGTCATGATTGTAATCGCATTGCAGTTGCAAACACCACAAAAACCTGCCAACTTTGAAATTGTGGCCGGTTGTCTACTATTTTTTAAAACCTTGATCAATCTTAGCATTAGGGCTAGCTAAAGAATAAAGAAAAAACTAACATGTATTACCTCAGGGATATAGATGCGGAGATGATTCAACAAGGAAAGGCTGCTGGGCCTTAAAGCTTGAAAATATCTGTTATGCTCTTCACTATGGTCAAGCTCCTTTTCTTTATAGTTGCTGTCGTAGTGCTTCCAAATTAACTGATTTGTTTCCTGCATCTCTCTAACCCCAGCGTTCACTTCTTTAGACCAATCATAGTGGTGTAACCCTATAACTTGTACAACTGCTGAGTTAATAGAGTTGATGGCAAACCAAGTATGCATTGGAGTATAAGTTTTTTTGTCAGTAACAACGTGAAAAACTAGTCTTCCAGGGTTAGCTGAATTTTCAACAGTGGAGGTTACAACCACAGAAGCTGCAAGGACGTTGTCGGTTAGGAGAACAATGTGGTGAAAGGTGGGATCAACTAGGCGAGAGACATGTTCAGGAGAAGGTAGACGAGATCGTGCCATGGCATTTACGGTGTATTCTTCAGCCAACTTCAAACAAAGACAATGCAGACTTTGAGGAACACCGTGTGAAGCTATATGCCAATTAAGTGACTCCTTCTTTCTTGCTGATTGCACCTCACGTTCCATCTGTGACAGCTACATATATATCAACATAAAATAAAATGACATGTCAGACATTATACTATATCCTAAGAGTAATTAACAAGCAAAAGCACATTAACAACGTAAATAATCAGTAAATTTTGTGTGTACCATGGCTTTGGTCTTGAAAGCAAATGCCTTGAGGTCTTGTTTTAACGCAAACACTTTCACAAGCTCGTTAAATGACATTGCTCCTCCTTCATTAGCATTGCCATCATTTGCCTCTATTAGCGCTCTGGTCAACTCATCTCTGAGTTGCTTCATGCACATACATACAGTATCACACACAGTAAAAAACGAGAATGAAAGTCACGGAAACGTAAAAATATGAGAAAAAAATAATAATTTTCTCATTTATATTTTTCATATATCTTTCTTTTTCCTATATATAAAATCTAAAATAATTTAAAATTTTAGTTAAAACTTACAAAGCTATAAATAAAACCATTTATGTGCTTTTACCAAAGTGTTTAAGCTTTTTCAATCAGCTTTATAAGATAATATTAGAGTCTCCATATAATATGGTTAAGAATTTAATCAATCCTTACTGTCCTCATTATTCTAAATAAAAACTAAATTTCAGAACCTGCAATTTGAAATAATTGGTTCATTGCCATGTATAAATAAAAGTTCAATTTCAGCGTAATTTAAAATAGTTGGTTCTCTGACATGTCAAATGGTAATTAATCTGTAAGCTTAGAATATATAGTCAAATATCATTTTTATCAAAATATATCTGAATCTTTCTAACCCATTTTCTGAAATTTTAAATAAATTATTTTAACATTGTTGTGTCCGTAAGATATTGATTACGGTTTTTTATTAAATAATAGATTATATGTTTAATATGTTATTGTCACTTATCATAGTCTTTTTTCTAAACTTTTATTTTGTCTTATTATTTTTCTTTTTGTCGGATCCCCATATGAATATATGATAAAAAAAGACAAAATAAAAAATTATGTCTTATTATTTTTCTTTTGTCGGATCCCCATATGAACAATATATTGTCCGTGCTGGCGGTGTTCGTATTTAAATTCATTTTCATTTTAAATTTAAAAAATTATGACATTTATCTTAGCATTATTTTTTACAAAACATAATAAAATAGACAGTTAAATAAATACTAATAAGCTTGTTTATTAAAAATAAAAAAATAAGAATATATATTAGTGTACTTATAGTTGCGTTTATTTTATAAAAATAAATCATAGAAATTTAAAAATTATTTATTCCAGCATTATCCAGCTCACCTTAAAACAAATTAATAATAATATAATTTATTAAAAAATGTTACGCAAAGGATTACTTATAAGTTGTTTATTCAAATAAAAATAAACAAGTCAAAAATAATAATAGATTGGTTCTACCAGATTGGCGTCACTTCCGCCGAAAAATGTCGATCCCACGCAATCTGCAACAATTACAATGGTTCGTATATAGATGCTGTCATAAACTTTTCAACAAAAGATGAGATCATTTTAAGGATGATTTAAGAGTTAAATTTATCTTTGTATAACTTTGAGTTAAACAAGCTAAATATCTAAGTTTAATTTTGACGTCCTATCAGTGTGAATATTTTTTTATACCATCTCTACTAAAATAATAACTTTAGTATGACAAAAAAAATATAAAAAGACCAAAATAAATTATTTAAAACTTAAATGTATCAAAATAGAGTTTTCAAAAATATAAAAATTAAAATCAAATTTTTAATTAAAACTTAATATATCAAATTAAGAAAATAGATCAAAAATTACATTTAATTTAATAAAGTAACTTGAAGAGTGAAACTTTCATTCTATCAACTCTTTTAATTAGACACCTTTAACTGTATTTTTCTTCTCTTTTATACGGATATGCATTTAACATATTATCTTATCAATGAGATTAAAAAAAATCATTTTCAATCATCTTAAACTAGTGATTTGATTACTGATTAAGATTTAATATTGATTGGTGATTAGTGATCTTAAGTGCACATAGTATTGTAAGTGCATTTGATAATATTATTATTTCCGCTGATAAAAATAAGTACATTTTATACTATTCTCCTATTAAAATTAGACTTTTACTTCACTAACATATATTAACCTTTAAACCTTTAATTAAAGTCAAATTTTATTACATAGATTATTAAGATAAAGCTTTAATTTTATTGAAGAATAATGTTAAAAGCATTTATAAAGCTACACCTAAATATTATCCTTAATAAATAAAATAACCTATATATTAGTGGTGTAGGATTTAGGGGTTAATTAGGGAAACATTAAAATTAAAGGTATCTTTGTATAGTTTATAGATATTCTCCATTGAAAATAATTTTATTCGACTTAAATAGGATTATTATAAATGATAAAGCACTCTCTTTTTGAGAGAGTATATACGCATGACTCAAATTTTTAAAAAATTGATAAAGTTAATCCATGTATTCTATCAATAGTTAAAAAATTAAAGGTATCACAAAACTTAAACTAGTTTTTTTCACCTTTTCTAATAATAAAAGCATAATATTTGTAAAGATAAAAAGTACGCATTTAAATAATATTATTTCAAAATATTTTAATTAATTTTAAATTCCACTACACTTTTATCCTTGCTTTTGTTTTATAATTTCACGTTTAAACTATGCACAGAATCTGTTTTATCTAATTAAATTGAAACAACTGCATTTCTCTATGAAAAAATAAATATCAAAACATAAAGAATGTTATTGCATGTGTTTATATATATAAAATAATTATTAAAAGTTTTAATTGCAGCAAATATTTGTTATTAAAAAATTCATTTCAAAATGTTTCTTAAAAAATACCAGTATTATTAAAGTAATCGTTAAGAGAATTTTAAAAAATAGTAAATAGAAATTTCCTGGAGATTATTATGTTGGACCTAGAAGAAGACAAATGAAGCTGAAAATAGTAAGTTTTGGTATTTATTATTTTAACTATGATTATATACACTGAAATTCATTCATATGTACTTGTCCCACACTCAACTGTTTTCCTTACCGAACTGGCTACTACGAAACAGTTAACAGAATAAAAAAAAAGAAAAAATTACGAACCAAAAGTAAAAAATGAATCGGAAAAGAAAAATTACCAAAGGTGGAGCACACCGCAGAAGATTCCAGCACCAAAACCGCCACTCTCACAAAGCTGAGCAGCAACACGATTCCGAGCACCACCACCATCCGGTTGGAAATCCGGCGAGCGGGGACGGTGTAGGCAGGAGCAGTGGTCTTGGCGGATCCTTTTCCGGCGACGAGTCTCTTAATCCCCTTTGCAGATACATAGAACTTCATCTTCTGAATTCCATTCCCTATAAGCTATATCTAGCTAGGTTTCTCTCCGATCGAATCGGCACCGGATCTGAGTGACGAAAAGAGTGTGTGTGTTGCATTCGTGTTTGGATCGGTTTCTGCGATTGAAATGAGGGTTGAGTTTTTTAGTTACGGGGAAAAGAAAGAAAGTAGTAGTTGCTGCAGTGAGGGAGATAAAGAAAGAGAGTGGAAATGCGAAAACCAAAGTCGCGGGAAATGATTATATTGCAATTACACCTTGGTGTTGCGATCTCTCTTTGACCACTGTTTTTCACGTTATTTACTCTTTTGACACTCATTCGCCGACACCTCCATGACGTGACACCCGCTTCTTCGAGATGCTGCCGGTACCTATGAGGCTATGACCAGTACTTTTTCAATTTCATTTTTTTGTATTATTTGGTCATTTTATTTTTTCAAAAAGAATATATAAATTGATAGACATAATCAACATTTTATTCGTCTGTTGATATGATTGTATTTTTATTTTTCATTTATAATAAGTGAAAATATTTTAAAATTAAAACAAATATTAATACTGCCTCCTTCTTTATATATTAGACACTTTTTTTAAAATTTATTTGTTTCTTTTTTATCAGATTTTTTTAAGTTGTCTTTTGTATTAATCTTTTTTAATTTATAATAACTATTATAAATTAATAAGATAAATTCATCTATCCTCTTATAAAAATTGAATAAAATGATTAGCACATATAAATTAATTAGAAGAAAAATAATTAAAAAGATAAATAAAAAAGTGAGGATGAATCTTGATAATTTTGAAAAAATAATAAAATTTTAATAAATTTAATATTATTAACTAAATTAATTAAATTTAAATTCTTAATATATATAAATTAATTAAAAGTATCTTATGTTTAAAGACAAATGGAGTATATCTTAAATTTTGCAAAGAAAAGTTTTATTTTATAAATAATAGTGCTAATGATAAAAAAAATTATTTACTTAAATTAAATTTAATAATTTAAATTTTGAATCTAATTAACTAATATCTTAAACATATTGGTTAATTAAATAAATAAATAATAATAACATATCCTGCTAAATTAACTCGGACATACTCCTATATTAATTAACAGCATTTTTAATAGCAGTAAAAAATAGCATTTTTAGTAAAAGCTTATACTTTTAATTTTTTATTGATGTTCTAAAAAAAATTATTTCAATTTTTTTAATAATGTACTATCTTTTGGAAATCTAACGTTTTTAATGACTATTAACAAAGAAGTACTACCATAGTACCACTTTCACTCGTTTTCTTTTTTTTTTTTTTTAGAAATTAGTGTTGAAGTCGGTGATTCTGTCTCCAACCTCCACGTGTTGTTCAATTTTTTCCAATGCGGATTTGTGCTCTTATAATTTTGTATCCAATTTTAAAATACTAATCTATAGTTATTGATCATATTCTAAAACTATATATTATCAAATGATATGTGCAACCCAACGCTAGATGTACTCAGAAAGCGACACAAGTAAAATATCTAGCTAGCCTCTAGGTATATATTTGGGCTTATTTATTTTAGAGAGAAAAATAAAAAATACTATTAATTATTAATAAATAAGATTAATAGTTAATATTATGTACATATGTAATAAATTATGACTGTTTTAAAATATTGAAAAAAAATTCATGAGATATGCATAATTTAGAGAAGCTAGCCAAATCTATATTCAAAAAATATTATATATATATATATATATATATAATATTCAAAATTTAAATAGCATATTTTAAACTAATTGTAAATTATTATTATTATTATTATTATTATTATTATTATTATTATTATTATTAAATTTACCGGTAGTAATTGATTCTCACAAGTTCTACATTTTGCATGGGTTTTATCAATGCTCTCCTAACTAATAAATTAGATTTGGATGGACATATGAAAAGGAATCTACCACTTAGATTTAATTGATGTTAAGTAGTAGTATTTGGTACGGCATACGGCCCCAGTTTTTAAAACGTTGTGTACAGCCACACATCTGATTCAAACTTGGATGATTCGTCCAGTTTTGGATTAGTTCAATTGGTTTTATACCAGTTTTTTGTAAGACTGATTTCTAGAGTTAAATGAACTGGTTTGATTATTAATTTCTGGTTCAACTAGTGCATGCCAATTCAATTGGTTGGTTTGGTTCAATTCTAATACTAATATTAATCTGAATTATTAATAATTTTTGCGCGGGTGTGAAATCTTAATTACTTGTAGTTCGATGCCAACTGAGAAAACATAATCATGTTTCATCATTAACCAAATTTATATAAACTTCAACAACTATATGTTAGATCTTAGTTTTTTTTTTTTTTTTGTTACAACGACTGTAGGTTAGATCTTAGTTTCTACACCGAGATTTTTCCGCCAAGGAAAAAAAAAAGGTTATTATTAGTAAGTGTTTACCTAAATTTTGAATAATGTAGAGTTCTAAAAAAATATGACAAGTGGCAGTGATTGTATACCTAAAGAATTAGATAGGGATGCAAATAGGTAAGGATGACACGTAAAGAAAAAATATATAATGGAAAACAAAACTTGTATATGAATTTTTTTTAATGAATACTACTATATATCATTTAAATCCTCTCTTCTCTTTCTACCAATTTACCCAATTTACCCGGGATTTAGATCCTCTCGTAAAACGATATGATTACATTGGAAAGTAAAAGACATAATAGAAAGAAAATACTACTATAACTAGAAGGTTTAATAATTTATTTGTCTCTTTTGTCATTCTCCTTTTTAATAAAAAGAAAAGAAAAGTAGTAATTAAGTATATCGTGTAATGAACAGCTATATTTGTAAAAATGTAAAAGTTAAATTAAAAATATTATATAAAATTAACTCATTGATGCATAATTATTTTAATGATAATGGATATAAATATACAAATATTTAAAACCTTGAAACTTTTAAAATCTCAAACTATTCTAATTAACAAAAAAATCATCCATGATTTACAAATTAAAATTCTATTATAATTTACATTGATCAAAGAAAGTTTTCTTCAATGAACGAGAAGCGTGAATTAATTACAGGTGACTATTATCAGAATTCGGTTGGATACAAGTAATTGTAAGTTGATGAGGAAAATATCATAAATCTCAAAAAGAGTTAAAAAAGGAAATCCATAAGTAATTAACTTATTATAGAGAGAGAGAGAGAGAGAGAGCTGCATGTGCTCTGATACAACAAACAGCAGGCACTCATATGTTAAGTGGAACTAACAGGTCTAGCAATCTATACAAGGCATTGATGCATGTTGATGCAATATCTATATCAATATATCATACAAATGTGTTTTACAATTGGTACTTAGGATAATTAAAAATCAAATACATGCATTTTAAGTATCTATTAGTTTGGCTTCTTTTTTTTTATTCCTTTTACTTAAACATATAATTGAATGCCTTCATAAATATTCAATTCTCCCTTTATTTCTTACTAGTGTGCCGCTCTTAAAAATTGTTATAAAGCTCTCGAACGTGATAAGACTACCAAAATTAAACACCTCCTACAGGCAGGAACAGTATATATATGCACAAAAGACTACGACATGATTGTCTGACCTTAATTTCTCCTATATATTCAAACGGAACGACCAGCTGATTGATTCTTGATGCAGAATTGGAGCAAGCACATAGATGAGTTGAGTGGTTAAGAAAAAATAAAAAATAGAAATGTCGTAAGTTTAATTTTCCCTGTAAAAAAAATCAATAAATTAACGATTAATATTTTTTGACAAAAAAATATGCTATCTTTTATCTTTGGTCAATAATTAAATAATAATGTATAGACAAATTTTTTATGAATATGGAAAATCACCACCTCATTAATTATTCTTGAATTGTATCACACCAAGCCCACTATGATAACGTTATTTATTTATGGGCACGTTGATTCGGGATAATATGGACGTGAAATATGCACTCACACTAGCTAGCTACCTTGAGTTATTATACAATGAAATGGATAAGGATGTTGTGGCTGTACATATATTCAGTTTTTATTTTTTCAATAATGAAAAATGATTCTTGTGGCAAAAAAAAATTAGCCTCACATTCCTCACATCATTAGGATGATGAGTAGATAGAATTATGGATTTGAACAATAAATAATTAATAAGTTAAAATTAATTTTAACTTTTAAGTCCGTCTTTTTCGTTTGTGTGAGAGAGATATTATTTTCATTCAATGTAGTATTATATCTTTATGTCACATTCACTATTAACATTAAATTCAGTTCTTACCACTTTAATCTCCAGTCTATATGAAACATATGCTGTCTTTTTTCACCTATATATATCTACTTCTTGACTGTTGAGCTATCACTATCTATGGCTTCATGTTATATTTATATATATATGTTATGTCACCATTTTAATGACTCATTAGACAACTTTTTTTAGCTTGCATTGATTGTGAGCCTTGTAGATTTATCATGTTTATGGACTCTTCGCCTAATTAAATTCTATTTTAGGATATAAATATTTAATAGATTTGGTATGAGCTCTATTTTTATCTCTAAATTAACTTTAGACAACATTTTTACATTCTGTGTGTGTTTTTTTTGTCAATTTCGTCTATATTGGCTTCTAAATATAATTGTTAAGGAGAAAGTAATAATACTTGAAACTCACATGCATATATGTGTCTATTTTGATCGCATGTGAATCACACATTATTTATATAGAATTTAAAACAAAAAATTTATTTCCATCCTTACAAGTTTGGTTGACATTTCACTTTAGTTACTGAAAATGAACATGCAAGGGAAAGTTATAATTCCCTTGTGATCAAGTTGGGTGCAATTCTAGCTATTCTTGTAAATTTTTAGCATGCTTATGCTTGGAGGTTCAGACGTATTCAGGAGGTATTGGGTGATGAGGGATAAACAACATTGGTGTTCGGCTCATTGCACTAGCGCGTCCGAAGAAATACAGTAGAGAACGACCATCATGATCCGCGAGGAAATCAAAGCTAGCTAGCGACGAAGTAAATCACTGAGTTAGAGCCGTTGTTGGCCTGCTGTTGCAATTCTGGGTTGTGGCATGTACTGGTAAGAGAAGATGCAAAGCAAAATGCATTGGAACGAAAGACATTGACGAGAGAGAAATCATACTCTTTTTTAGGGTTTAGAAAATGAATTTGCTCAAGTATAATAATTAATAAGACAATAAATATGTTTTCACCTTATTCTGTTTAAGCTTTAATTTGAAAGAATTATTTTGTGAGAAAGAGTGACTCTAACGGAAGAGTCTATTGTTTTTTAATACAAGAGTGAGCTTAAAAACTTGCATGTTTTCAAAATCAACGTCGTATATATTTATATGTAACAAAATACATCTAACAACAAATTATTAAAGAAATTACTAAAGAGTAAAGACGCATAATCGCTCTGAAATCCTAAAATTTTAAAATCCAATTGAGATAATAACTTATTTGAAATCCTAAAATTTTAAAATGGGTAACGAGTTAAACAAAAAGTAGAATATAATTGAAAGGAAGAAAAAAAATTATAACATGATTAAGCATATTGAAACCAATATGGAATCTGCTTGACAAAGGACACATATGAAAAGGAGGAACGTGATGGAGTGCACAAAGTCAAAAGCTAAATTTTTAGAGCAAAGGTGAAGGAACCAAGCATGCACATGCACATGGTTGATGTTTGTTGTCTTTGTTGCTTCTGAATGGGCCCACAATTGGCCCACTAAATAGCTAAGTGCTCCCTGTTCTATTGTTAGCCCAATATGAGTCTGAACGGTGCGGGCTGGGACCCAAGATGGAACGTGCGTCACAAATCGTATCAACAAGAAGGGATAAGCTTTATACACCAACCAATTTTCTAATACACCCAGCATTAATAGTGTATTTTTGAAATTACCCTTCACATTATGAAGGTTATGGATTTGTCAATCCGTATGTTCCATACAACATTAATTATTTTTCATCATCAAAAAGGAGGAAATTGTTGATATTTATTGAATCCCTAATACATAATTCTTTTTATAAAGTTTTGATAATAACAAACAATAAATGTCACAATTTATTGTACTGATGATAATCATTTTATTATTTAATATTTTGAAGTTAAAATATTTTATTATTTGATGATAACAAAAAATGCATTGCATAATAAGATAAAATATTTTTTAAGATTGCATTAAAAAATTTACGAATCTCGAACATGCGACCTTCACGTTATTAACGCAACGCTCCAACCAACTGAGCTAATAAGTCAATTATGTTAAAAAATAATTAATGTTGATACATATAACACTAAATTTTTTAATGTATATTTACTACACATATAAGTTTACATAATAAATTTTGTAACAATTAATTTTGATATAATACTTAAAGTATTTTTTTACATATAAAAATCATAGATTTAAATCAAAATTATAGTTTTAAATAAAAATTTATGAGTTTATTAAAAAATATTAGAATGTAAATACATATATAATTTTTAATTTATCCTGTAAATACAAATATAATTTTTATTAAACCTGCAAATTTTTATAATTTTTAAATGCAAATAATGTCATTGCATTAGAATTAAATCCAAAGGTTTGGCTTGTTGAATGTCATCGAATGAGCAAATATAGGGTAAAAAACAAATGATTTCTGCCGAAAGTTAACTTGCAGCACAAATACTTTAATGTTTTATGACTTGAGAATCTTTAAAAAGTCGATGTTTATATGATATATTTGTATTCATAAAAAAATTATATGTATTTTCATTAATTAAATTAATAAAAAAAATTACATGCTACTGTGGACAGGTCAAACTCACTATTGACATACATTCAAGTGACTTGATGTTCTTTGTGCATACCTTGCTCAAGAAGATGAGATTGGTGAGTAGGAGTTGACGTACGCATCAAATCACAAAATGCTACTGTGGACAGGTCAAACTCACTATGGACATACAGGAAACCAAAATATAATTAATTTATATTGGTAGAATAAGAGTATTCACTCTTATTTCAAAACAAAAGATGAATTAAAGTCACATTTAAATTGAATATAGCTTAATTTACAGCCATGATCTTAGGCAGAAATTCTATAAATTCAGGGATTTCTGCTTCTAATAGACCAGGAAATTAAACTAAATATACATATTTATTTGACTTTTTAATATAAATTTAACACATGTTAATTTATATGCAACAGTTTTTGTATGCAAAATGGAAATAAGTTTATCAAAAGTATTTATATATATAAAGAAGCAAACTACAACAGTATCGTGGGATATTCTTTTTCGAATTACACATAACATAATTCTTTTTTCTGTTCTTACAATAATATCCTTAGAAAACATTATACTAATACGGCTATCGTATTACACAAATTCCCAATAATATTTGAAATCGTTAGGGTGGGATATTGTGTGTCATTCGGGAAAATATCAGGTGTTAATGTTAAAAATTTGGGAAAAAAAATTAAAATATTACAATTTTAAAACAAAATTACTAATATACTGTAATTTCAAAAGTATTTACGTATTTATTGTAGTCAATCGCGCTCCACGAAGACACCATTGAACACGCCCTCTCCAGGCGCCACTCAGCCCCAGTCGCGTCCCAGCCAGACACGACTCACTTGGTTGTGACACGTGTCATTTTGAGGCGCAGTGTACATAAAACTTTGAACGGTCATAACTTTTGACTGGAATGTCCAATGGAGGCGTACAATATGTCAAAATACTCGAAATTCAATCCTATTTGCCTAGGGCTAGAGGACTGAATTTCGAGCATTTTGACATATCCTACGCCTCCATCGGACATTCCAGTCAACAGTTATGACCGTTCGAAGTTTTATGTATACTGCGCCTCAAAATGACACGTGTCGCAACCACGTGAGTCGCGCTTGGCTGGGGAGCGACTGGGGCTGAGTGGTGGAGAAGGGCGTGTTCGGTGGCGTCTTCGTGGAGCATGATTGACTGCAATAGATACGTAAATACTTTTGAAACTGTAATATATTGGTAATTTTGTTTTAAAACTGCAATATTTTAATTTTTTTCCCTAAAAATTTATCAAGAAGGTAAGGAATGAACTTAGCAAAAAAAGTGGTGAAAACAACAGTTCCCAAATGATAGCAATCCAGCAACCGACTAAAGTGCAAAACTGCAAATCGCTGACCGCACAGAACATTTCAGTGATTCACCTCGCCCAATAGATTGTCCTTGCACCTAGAGATTCAACTCAACACTTCAGAGGTAGTGTCGATTTTGGAGATTCAATACCGTAGGTAATCTCCTTCTGATTTGAATGATGCATTTGATTTAACGCTATCGACCCTTCATGGTTTACCAATCTTCTCTCGAGAAAATTTTTGGTAAAATTTTGATCTTTTCTACCCTTTCTAACAACCCTTCTTGCAGCATGTTGAAGCGTGGATATAAACCAAAGCCATGGAGTGGAGCTCAGAATTGCCGGGTTTCTGTGTTCCTCATGTTTTTTACATTGATTCTAATGTTAGTTGTTTTCCTTTTAGTATTTCGTTATGACAGTGATGTTGCCAATCCCAGTTTAGCTTATGAACCTCCTAAACAAAAATGGAATAGCTTTGACTCTTTGGTGCATTTGCATCCAACAAAAGAGTTACGGAATGGAACTGATTTGATATGGCAAGTGCCTGAATCACCTAAAGGCGTTCTATTTCTGGCTCATGGATGCAATGGCAGGGCCATCAACTTCTGGGACAAGTCCCCTGAATGCCCTGATTGCATTGGTTTGCCTGAGGAACGGTTGCTTGCACTCCATGGTCTTGCCCAAGGTTTTTCTGTTATTACTATTTCAAGTGCACAAAGATGTTGGACATTTGGTAAAGAAGTGTTGGTTGTTAAAGACATTATAGAGTGGTGGATAGGTAGAAGGAAGCTTGAGAAGCTTCCTCTTGTGGCTTTGGGTGCTTCTTCTGGAGGGTATTTCGTGTCTGTGCTTGCCACCGCCATGAAGTTTAGTAGTACTGTGCTCATGATTGCTGAGGGGATGTTTGAGCAAATTGATGTTAAAGGGGACTACCCTCCGACCCTTTTTGTTCACATGCCCAAAGATCTTTATAGGCAGCAGAAAATAGATGAGTATGTGGAGGTTTTAAAAGATAAAGGGATTGATGTTGGTGTTGTTGAATGTATGGAGTTTCCATTGTCACCAAGTACTTTAGCTGATAGAATTCCAGGGCTTGATCATGCTCTTTCCAGAAATTTATTTGAGTTCTTTCAGGAAAAGGGCTTTATTGATAAAAATGGTTATATGAGGAAAGATGGGCGTCAAATCAAATGGAAAAAGGTTCTTGAGGAGAAGAAAGCTCTTCTGTTGGATAAGAATCTGGTCCCTCACATCCAAGAGGAGCTAAACCTTGCATTTGCTTACCATGAGATGACTAGTGTGCATTCTGACCAAATTTTTAAATGGTTTGAATCTCACATGAGCTCATCAAAACTGACCTGCATTGAAACCACTTGTATATGATGGACCTAACCTTCGTCTCAATTTTCCTGAAATTCAATCTGAGATCCATTGACTCATGTAAAAACTTCTATAGTGGTTTCTTTATCAGAGATTGAGTCTCAAGGGCTGGAATTTCTTAATTGGTGTTACTGTCAGAAGTTAACTATGTAAAAGGTATGCCTCTGAACCTTTGCACCAATACCATATGTGCTTAGGCAAGCAGTATGCTGAATGTTATCCTAGATTTTGTTAAAATTGTAATCTTTCTACCGTTTTATAAAGATTTGAAGCACAAATCATTGTTTAATCTTTGAAATTTGAATACCCTGGTGGACTTGAGTTTCAAAATACACTTTTTATATGGCTATCAAATTATGAGCCTGACCCGCTAGTTTGACTACTAGCCTTATTTGCCCTATGATCTAAACCCAAGTTGACTTCTATACTTGAATAACATTTAAAATAAGAAATGCAAACATATGAAATGAATAAAATTGAAGCAAGTTTTAGATAAGAAGAATTATGAATGTATTTTAAATGGCTATCAAGGTGAAGAATTATGACAGTATTTAAATTAAATGCATACAATTTTCCTTGGGTTTTTACCCTTTGCTTGTATTGATGGTGAGAGGTGGAAAGGAGAAAAATTATATGAGATATTAAAAGATGCCATTCTTTGTGTTCTGTCGGTGAGAACAACAATATCTAGATGAATAGCTAGTGATTTAATCTTGGATCAAGAACTCTCTCCAAGGTATCTATGAGGAAGATAACTCTAAGTCAAGCAAATCTCCATGCACGACAATACTAATCTTGGGTGTGATGTGTGTGCATAGTGACAGCATATATTAGGGTTAGAGAGAGAATGCCTATACCTGTGAGCGTACCTCTTATTTATATGGGTGTTACTTCTAGGTTAAATCGCTGCCACCTCTTGATTAGATAAGATATAACCTCCTGATAAGATATCTGTTTGTTATGATCTCCTTTGATGACTGTTATGCCCGTTATTAAGATCTCCCCAATTATTGTTGAGATTCCAAGCTGATGGACCTTTAATGGGCTTCACAATAATGGGGTGTTTTATTAGACCCATATATTAGGTCCGTAACACTTTGGATGTTCAGAAAGGAAAAGGAATGGAATCAGGGAGACTCCTTTCCACTCCACGCCTCTCTATTCCCTTCAAATTGACAGGGGAGTGGATGGTTGGGGGGAGTGAATGGAATAACTTGTGAAATTATCTTTTTTGCCATTCATCCTAAGATTTAAAGTGTTTGATATGAGGGCATCATGGGAACAATGAACTTGTAATTCTTTTAATTCCACTCACTGTCTCACTTCTACTGTAATTATGAATGGGAAGTGGGAACTTTCTTCCTTTCTATCAGTAAACATCTAAACTATAGTATTATGAGGGCTTTCTTCCTTTCTACCAATAAACATCCAAATTCTTGTAATTATCTGGTGCTGTTTTTGTCCCTGCAAGTGGAGGTTCTAAGCACAAGAATGCTCCTGAAAATGGAAGTGATGTGGGGTGAAAACATTGTATATTGTATTTTATGTGAGATCTTACTATCCTTGTTAGGATCTTACGATATACATGTTCCCCTCCTTTCCAATCCTTGGTGGGATCTCAATTTGACTACCTTGGACATATGGATGACTTCATATTCCTCTTGTTTGTCATCTTAAGCATTCAAAAGCTTTTGGAGCTTAAAAGTTATATACAAATTGGGATTCTTAAAATTAAAAGTTTTGGGTTCATTTGGATAAACTAAAATAAATGCTTTTACTATATAATTTTCTTATAGTTTTTTATCTAGAATTTATTAATTTTTACTTGTGAAAAAGAAAAGCAGAACCCAACTTTTTCTTTGAGGCTTTTGCTTTTTTTTTTCTCTCCAAAAAATTTATCTAATTAATATAATTTTTTCAAACATATTTTGAATTAGAAAAATACTTTCTTTTTAAATCACAAAGAATTTGATCCATGTTCTTCCTTTTATTCCTTACCATTAACACAAGTAAATATATTATATATAGCAAAGTAATATAACTTTCTAGTTACGAAGTACACTAAAGTAGTAGAGGCCTTTAATATCTCAGTTATTATCTTGCTCAAAAGTATTTGGTTAGTCGAAGACGTGTTTTGGGTTTTATTTGTGTTTGTGTTTTAAAGATATAATGAATCTTTTTACATTACACTGGGAAGACTACCCTCCTTTTATAGTCTTTACCTGCCGGTGTAATTGTTCTGGACCATACCACAGCCTTGTACACTTCCCGTTGAGGCACTTAAAAAGACATTAATTGGAGCTCACATGGCGCTTTAATCCTTCCTCTGCCACTGTAACTCATCATTCCCAATTCACATAGGGGCACCATTGCCAGCATCTTGGTCCATCTATTGTCTTTGTTTGCATATATATTGGCAAAAAAAACCTTTCCCTTGAATTTCACTAGGAAACAATTCTAGACAACTTCATTCTTTACAGTTTGTACCTTGTTCACGTTTTCAAGACTCACCATATCATTCTTATCTCTTGAATGCAATCATGTTGCATGAACAATCGACATTTCTAGACTAGGGCTATTTCTAAATTACACTTTATGGGTAATCAATTTCTTTTGACAGATTATGTACATCCTTATAGGTGGACCTTCATTAATGAGAAGATGATGCACCCTTTTAGTGCTGTACTTATAACAATCCTCAGTTTTTATTTGATGAATTATATCACAGATTCTGATTTTGCCTTCCATTTTAGCTGAGTTGAAGTGATTTTTATATAATGAAATAAGTTTATCTTAATAAGAAATTTGCATTTTTTCATATATAATGAAAAGAAGTTTGTACTTTCAAATGCAGATATAATTGAACTATTGAAATAACAAAAATATATAAACTTTATTACAGAATAAGAAACCATAAAGGCTAACATGAACTTGTAAAGTAAAACGATATCCATATTACACAAGATAAAAACCTAAATAACACACTCTTAGAATAAGTCTTAGACATAATATTCTTAACTAAATAAACTAACACACAAACCAAATTAACTATATCATGCTCGAGGCTTCATTCGCCCCTCATTGGCCATCTTGAAGAGGTTGGCTTGTGCTGCTGCTGCCTTATTTGAGGCAAGAGATGCTATAAATCTGTCTCTGACTTGCTGGGTTGTATAAGGGAACCTGATGTTCACCAAGGAGTTAAGAAAGGAAGCTGTCCCTTCTCTGTAGAGTGCTCCTAGCCCATCAGTTCTAGTGTTCGAAAGTGCTTGTGGTAAGCTGAGACTGGCACCAAATCCTGGCATACTAGAGACACCAAATGTATGGCCTAAGGTTCCCCACCAGCCTAGCAATCCCCAAATGATTCCTGGGTGAGTGTTCCAGTAGCTGCAATTTAGAGGACAAGGTCCCATAGGTTACTTAACAGTCTGGCTGTATATCATATCATAGTTTATAGTGCAATGTAGTGAAAAGAAGTAGGAACTTACTTGCATGTACCAGTGAAGGGAGTTGGGGAAGGAAGGTAAGGGGGTGTGGAGGGGATAGTGGGGGTGCCAGGGTCAATTGGGGTTGAAGGTGGGCTCACAGTGATTGGTGTTGGGGGGCTACCACCTCCATAAGTTGGTGGTGAGTTATAGTACCCACCTCCGCCTGAGGGAGGGTTTGATGGTGTTGATGGGGTTGATGGTGTTGGAGTAGAGGGGTCATGTGGTGGTGTGCCACAGTTGCTGCCTGTGGGTGGTGATGGGGTTGGATTGTAACTTCCACCATCTGTGGGTGGTGATGGG